>WBNH01012563.1:0-18851 GCA_013401255.1 Urocolius indicus
ACACCCTCATGAAGGGGACTGGGCTTACTCAATGTAGGGAGACCCTCACTCCGTCTCCTCATAAAGAGAGGGAGTCAGAGCTCTGGTAATGGGGTGTTGAACCCCACAGTGTGTCCCCTGTCCCTGAGACAGACGAGGGCTGCACGAGGCATGGCCAGGCCATGCTGGCAGGACACTGGGGACAAGCAGCACTGAATGTGAGTAAAAATAGCCCTTTGGTGTCAGGAGCCATCCCCTCCCCTGCTGACTGCAGACACACACGTTCCCATGGAGGTTCTGCCTTGCCCTGAGGTGCCTCAGGATGCTCTTTCCCCCCGCCCTTGCCCTGCCTGGGTAGTTACATTTGCTGTCTTCTCCTTTCCACTGTCCCCGTGTCCCTTTGCCATCCTGAAGGGGGCACATCCTGAAGACAGCCAGCAGCACGTTGGGCTGTAGCTCATGGAGAAGTGCTCTGGTTCATATCCATCCAGGTGACAGTTGGGACACATCAGACCTGGAGGAGTGAGTGCCAGCACAGTGGTTCAACTCCCCAGCAGCCCTCCTGTGCTTTGTTTTCCTCCCCCAGCTTTCTCATCACCAGTTGACTCTTCCTTGAACTAACCAACCCTTGTACTTGGGTGCCACAAAAAGAGCTCAGGGCGTTGTTTTTTTCTAGCTCTTGTTTATCTTGGGTTTTCTTTTCAGTGCTCTTTCCCTGGCTCATTGATGGAGAGGGAGAAAAGTGAGGCAGTGCATCATCTCTTTTGAGCAGTATTTCGTTTGCAAGGCACCTTTTATGTTCTAGATCAGCAAGTGACTCCTCCTCTCTAGTCCTTTGCTTCCCGTGGGTCTACAGGAAAAGGGCACCTTTGGTCAAGACTGTTTTAGGGTTGTTTCAGGCAAAAAAATAGGCTCTGCAACTTGCTTTCCCCAGTGGTTACAGTGACCTGAGCCTCATGATTAAAGCCTGCTTGTGGCTTTCAGCTTGGACCAACCCCAAGGGGCTGTGTGATACCACTGAAACAGTGCAGGAGTTCTGCCTTCTTTGGGAAGTCTTGGATAACCGAGTGAGGTTTGTCATCATTGTCTTTTATTTACTCCTTTCAGATGGTGTTTGTGGGAAAGAACAAGCCACAGAAAGATCCTCTGAGCTCCTTTCGCTGGCGGGGCTTCAAGCTGGAGGAATACCTCATCGGCCAGCCCCTGGGGAAGGGCTGCAGTGCTGCTGTGTATGAAGCAGCTATTCCTTCCTCTCAGCATCCTCAGAGGTTTGTGGGGCAGGGGCCAGTCGTGCAGCAGGAGCACAGCTCAGCTTCCCAGGCAGCTGAAGAGGAGCCTGTAGTGAAACCCCGAGAAGCTTTTCCATTAGCTATCAAAATGATGTGGAACATTTCGGTAAGGAGTGGGTTCTTCAGCTTCTCCTCTGGCACTGGGTCTGGCTGAAGTGGTTTTGAACTCCTCAGGGTTGAAAGTGCTAGTTGTGTGGTGCTTGATGAATGGTGTCACAGCATCACAGCATGGTGGGGGTTGGAAGGGACCTTTAGAGCTCATCCAGTCCAACCCCCCTGCCAAAGCAGCTCCCATAGAGATTAGGTCACACAGGAATGTGTCCAGGGGGGGTTTGAGGAGCTCCAAGGAAGGAGCCTCCACACCCTCCCTGGGCAGCCTGTGTCAAAACTCCTATGTCAAATCTCCTGTGTTGATAGGAGATGTTGGAGATGTGGTTCCAGAGTGAGGTAATTAGCAATCCACGTTCCTCTGGAAGCAGCATTGACAGCTAATGGTGGTGGTGATGGAGTTGTTGGTTATGGAGGGGATGTTTGGAAGGAGACTGGGTTCCCTTGCCATGAAGTAAATGGGGTGAGAGTGTAGAGTCATAGATTTGTTTTGGTGGAAAAGCCCTTTAAGCTGATTGAGTCCCAGCCCTGCCCTCACCCTGCCCAGCCCAGCACTGACCCACAGCCCTCAGCACCTCAGCCCCACGCCTTTGGGACCCCTCCAGGGCTGGGCACTCCCCCAGCTCCCTGGGCAGCCTGGCACAGGGGCTGACACCCCTCTCAGGGAAACAATTCTGCCTCAGCTCCAATCTCAGCCTCCCTTGGGGCAACTTGAGGCCATCTGTGCTAGTGTTTCCCAGCCCAGGTACCTCTCTGATGATCTAGCCCCCCAGTGCAGCTGTTCCACATTTAAAACATACCTTTCACAGAGCCACTTGATGTGACAAGTGGGTATTCTAAAAGAGTCTTCCAGAATGCCCTGTGTGCTCTGGAAAGACCTTGGCATTTACCTGAGGGCTTTTCCAGACAGGTTTTAAGGTTAAAAGGGAGTGTTAATGTACAGCTCAGAGGTCCAGCTGTTGAGGAGGCTTTGGAAAAGACAAATGGATTTCTTTCTGCAGGTAAAGGCTTTTCCATGCCCCTGAGTAAATTCTTTCAGTGATTAATTGCCTTTCTCAGAGCAGGGCAGTCCCTTCAGTCTCAGTTGTAGCTCCAGATGATACAGTGCCAGCATCAGGATTATCTGCTGTCAGGGTTGTGTTGAGGCTGGATGAGTTTGGAGCTTTAACCCCATGTGGTGTGTTAATTGCTGTTGCAGGATAGTTCATCAAGTGAAGCCATCCTCAGTGCCATGGGCAGGGAGCTGGTGCCAGCCACAAGAGTTGCCTTAGCTGGAGAATATGGAGCTGTCTCTGGACACAGGTACAGTCGTGATGGATGTGGCAGCAGTTCTCAGGTGCCAACAGTTAGTTGTGCAGCACATCTGTACTGTTGAGATGACCAGATGTTTCCCTACTGCTTTCTGAAAGCAGATACAAACAGAGTGATGGGATTGTTAATGCCTTGGGAGATGTGTGTGGATGTTCTGTCTGACTTCAGAAGTGCTTCACACCTCAGACATCACCCAGAGACAGGCTGCTGGCTGCCTTGGGGACTTTTCTGCAGTGCAGTTAGGAAACCACACAGCAACACTGCTGTTCAAACAGTCATTTAACACAGTCTTGTTTCCTCTGAGGAGCTGCTATGTGGGGAAATACTCACACCAAAACTCTTCTGGCTTGGATGATGTAGTCCAGAGGGCATCACAAGGGTACACTGGTAACTGGGGACCAGTTGGAGTCCTGCCAGCACTGGTGGGTGACTGGGGGCCAGGCACTGCTGCAGCCTCCACCTTAGTTTCCCCGTGTGTAAAATGTTTTGGTGTCTGCAGAGTTAAAGGCTGAGAGGAGCTACTTCTGTTTAAACATCATTTCAGTGGGCTTGTGATGCTTTTTAATGACAGAAACACACACCTGCCATTGGTTTAACTGTATTAAACACCCAACAATTGGACTCTACTGATTTAGAAGTGGTTTGATTGTAAAATGAATGCTGGGCAGGGAGATGGAAAGTGTTCCAGTGCAGGAAAACCCATGAGAAAGGAAATGGAAGATGACTCAGTTCCTGCTCTTTCACTTGAGTGAGGAGCAAACAACACCAAGGAGGGAAACTGGAGGGAAACCTTGACATTATCTCCTGTTGTTTTGTTAAAAAGTGTGTCTTTTCTGTTTGGTTTGAAACAATGGAGTCCACAGGCTGGATTGTCTGATGGAAGCCTCAAATGCATCTCAGCTGCCAGCACAGATGAATCATGAATGTCAGGTGGTGTGTTGCTAGCTGAGAGTGTAATGGGGCAGGCCCCAGGGGCATTGGGCATTCAAGGGGTGAGAGTGGAGAGAGATCTGCTCTGCAGGTCCAGTCAGGTAACCTGCCTTGCATTGCTGTGAGCCTCATCAAATAGAAGGTCTGCGATGTATTGAGTGTGGGCAGCAGGGAGGTTGTGCTGCCTCTCTGCTCTGCCATAGCTGCTGAGGCCTCATCTGGAGTCCTGTGGCCAGTGCTGGGCTCCCCAGCTGCAGGGAGACAGGGAACTGCTGCAGAGAGGCCAGTGCAGGGCCACCAAGATGCTGAGGGGCTGGAACATGTGTGTGAGGAGGAAAGGCTGCGGCCCTGGGGCTGTTCAGCCTGGAGAAGAGAAGCTTGAGGGGGCAGCTCATTAATAGTCACAAATATCTCACTGGTGGGTGTCAGGAGGTTGGGGCAGCACTTTTTTCTCTGATATCCAGTGCCAGGATAAGGGGTGATGGGATGAAGTTGGAACACAAACAGTTCCATTGAAACATAAGGCAAAACTGTTTCAGTGAGGGAGCCCTGGCCCAGGCTGCCCAGGGAGGGTGTGGAGGCTCCACTGCAGGTCTTCAAAACCCATCTGGATGAGTTCCTGGGTGCCCTGCTCTAGGTGCTGCTGCTCTGCCAGGGGGGTTGCACTGGATGAGCTTCCCAGGTCCCTTCCAACCCTTAAATTCTGTGATTCTGGGAAAAGTGACTTCAGCACTGAGAGGTGTGAGGGATAAACCAGAACTGACCAGAAACCCAATGTAAGCTGTTTTCTCTATACTTCTGCACAGAAAACCTGTCCTTGGGAGGAAGAAGTTGCAGCCTCATCCAAACATAATCCAAGTGCTGAGAGCTTTTACATCCTCTGTCCCTTTGCTGCCTGGAGCCTTTACAGAGTATCCTGATGTTCTTCCTGTCAGCCTGAATCCCAGAGGGATCGGGCGCAGCCGCACTCTCTTCTTGGTGATGAAGAGGTAGGTAGAAAGAAGTGGCTCAGACAGGAGGCTGCAGTGAGCTGGGAGGGGTCTGTGGCTCAGACTTTTTGTCATGCTGTGGGACTCTGTGTTCTGCTCCTCCACCAGTCCTTGCAAAGCTTTGGCCTGGGCTGCTGCCAGGAAAGCAGAGCACGCTCTTGGAAATGCCTCTGAAGAGCCCTTCCAAGTCCTTGAGGTTTTAACTCCTGCTCAGCAATGAAGACAAGCTGTTCTTTTGATTCATTACCCCAAATGAAAGTCAGAAATGTGGAGCTTGTCCTCATCTGTCTGCCCTTCTAAGTCTGAGCTACACCCTTAGTCTGAGCACGCTGCTGGAGTCGGGGCAGAATCACTAATGAGGTGTTATTAGTGCATCTCTGGCCTTCTTAGTTGGGTTTTGGTTTCACCTCTGCACTGACATACAAGCACCTTCTGTTTCTCACTCTTTTGTCTGCCTGTGTCTGGGGAAATGCTCAGCTTGCTCTCTATTTCAAGCATCTGCTTTTTGTTTTCCTCCTGAGTAGCACACCTCATTTTGCTCCTACAATCATCTTCCTCCTTCACACAAAACACAACCAAACCCACTGTGTGCCTGGAGCTCCTGTTTAAGAGGCTTCATTTCTTTGTAGTCCTCAAACCCAGGCAAAAGCACTAAATGATGTTGCAAAAGAGAGGATTTTAGTCTGGAGGAGACTTGAGGGGGGGATCTTATTAATATTTACAAGTATGGTGGGTGTCAGGAGGTTGGGGCAGCACTTTTTTTCTCTGGTATCCAGCAACAGGACAAGGGGTGATGGGATGAAGCTGCAACACAAACAGTTCCATTCAAATAGAAGGCAAAACTGTTTGAGTGTTTCAGTGAGGGAGCCCTGGCCCAGGCTGCCCAGGGAGGGTGTGGAGGCTCCTTCCTTGGAGCTCTTCAAGGGCATCTACCAGGGCATGTTCCTGTGTGACCTGATCTAGGTGGGAGCTGCTTCTGCAGGGGAATTGGACTGGATGAGCTCTAAAGGTCCCTTCCAACCCCCACCATGCTGTGATTCTGTGATTTTAGACCAGCAGACAGGTTGAGGCTGAGATGCTGAAAGGCATCATGGAGGTCAGGGAGGATTTGGCACATGTAAGTATGCTGGATTCCCAGCCAGCCAGCACTGAGGTTGAATTGCAAGTGATAAGCCTGCAGGATGCTAACTGAGAGCTTGATCTTGTGAGCAGTTACCCCTGCACTCTGCAGCAGTACCTGAGGGAGAGCAGCCCGGATGTGAGGCTCTGCACAATGATGATGTTACAGCTCCTGGAAGGTGTGGATCACCTTGTTCGACATGGAATAGCCCACAGAGACCTGAAATCTAACAACATCCTGGTTGAATTTGATTCTGGTATGTAGACTGAGGAGAAACGAACCTGTAAAGTCACACACACAAGTGATGCAAAGGCACACAGAAGGGAGTTGGAGGCCTGTGGCCAGTGACGGTTCAACAGGGGTCAGTTCTGGGGCCAGTCTGACTCAACATCTCTATCAATGACTTGGATAAACAGAGGGATCTTCAGCAAGTTCCCTGCTGGCACCAAACTGGGAGCACTGGCTGATTCCCCAGAGGCTGAGCTGCCCGTCAGTGAGAGCTGGGCAGGCTGAGAGCTGGGCTCAGAGGAACCTGCTGAGGGGCACCAAGGGCAGAGTCCTGCAGCTGGGGAGGAACAAGCCCAGCACCAGCACAGGCTGGGGGTGACCTGCTGGAGAGCAGCTCCAGGAGAGAGACCTGGCAGTGCTGGGGGAGAACAAACTGACCATGAGCAGCAACGTGGCCTCGTGGGCAAGGGGCCAGTGGCAGCCTGGGGGCAGCAAGGAGAGTGTGAGCAGCAGGGCCAGGGAGCTTCTGCTGTCCTTCTGCTCTGCCAGAGCTGCTGAGGCCTCACCTGGAGTCCTGTGGCCAGTTCTGGGCTCCCCAGCTGCAGAGAGACAGGGAACTGCTGCAGAGAGGCCAGTGTACATAAAGTGGAACACAAAAAAGTTCCCTTTAAACACAAGGAGCAAGTCCTTTGGTGCTGAGGTGAGGGAGCCCTGGCCCAGGCTGCCCAGGGAGGGTGTGGAGGCTCCTTCTCAGGAGATTCCCAAACCCACCTGGACACGTTCCTGTGCCCCCTGAGCCAGGGGAAGCTGCTTGAGCAGGGGCTGGGGCTGGATGAGCTCTGCAGGGCCCTTCCAGCCCCCACCACTCTGGGATTCTGTGAAAACAGCGTGTTGGTTGTGCTGGTCCCTGGGGATATGGAGGCAGCTCCAGAAGGCTCTGCTGTCTGTGTGTTGTGGGGGTTTAATAGAGCCAGCTCCTGCCAAATCCATCACTGACTCTGGTGTCCTTCACAGCTGGCTGTCCCTGGCTGGTGATCACAGACTTTGGTTGCTGTTTGGCAGATGAACACCTTGGCCTGAGGTTGCCTTTCACCAGCAGTGACGTGTGTCGGGGTGGCAACAGCGCTCTCATGGCCCCTGAGGTAAAGCCCTCTCTAGTCATGGTTTATGTGGCTTGTCCTGCTGTGGGGACAGAAGAGTTTCAGCCCCAGCTGTGGTGCAGGCTGTGATAGGAACTTGGCAAAGGGTGGGATAAGGTCTGGCAGCAGTGGAGGGGATGTGTGCATATGGTTTATCCCTGAGCCTGCCCTGTGTGCTCACACTCAAGTGGTCTCTGCTGGTGTGTGTTGGCTGTGACACCCACTGAAAGCCACTGTGCTCACACTAAGCATTTTCTACCTGTTCCTGCTCTTTGGCTGAACTTGCTTTTGCAAGACAGTACCCACAGCTGATTACTGCAGAACTAATCTCACCCTACAGCATGGAACTGGAGTCATTCGGGTTGTTAAAGCCCTTGAAGCTGCTGCAGTCCCAGCCCTGCCCTCACCCTGCCCAGCCCAGCACTGACCCACAGCCCTCAGCACCTCAGCCCCACGCCTTTGGGATCCCTCCAGGGCTGGGCACTGCCCCAGCTCCCTGGGCAGCCTGGCACAGGGGCTGACACCCCTCTCAGGGAAACACTTCTGCCTCAGCTCCAGCCTCAACCTCCCCTGGGGCAGCTGCAGCCCATTGCCCCTTGTCCTGTCATTCATGGCTGGGGAGCAGAGCCCGACCCCCAGCTCCCTGCAGCCTCCTGTCAGGGAGTGTCAGAGAGGGCTCCTGTCTGCCCTCAGCCTCCTCCAGGCTCAACACCCCCATTCAATTCCCTCAGCCCCTCCCCAGCACCCTTGTGCTCCAGCCCCTTCCCCAGCATGGAGAGTCCTGTCCTGTGTAGTGGTGGAGCAGGTCTGTGTCCCAGCTGAGTTAAGCATGCTAAACATCTCTGCACTAATAAAGATGGGCCTGTTGGGGCCTGTGCTGAGCAGTTGTCAAACAGGCAGCTTGAGCATTAGAAGGTGAAATGTCATCAGTCAGTGGAATTAACCTATCCTGAAAGGATTTGGCTCTTCAGGCCTCATTCTTTGTAGCTGTTGCAGTTTACCCACCAGTCCTTGTTGTAAAAGTAGTCTTTGGCTAAAGGCATGGGCTTGGCAGTGTGAGGTCAGTGTTTGGGCTTGATGAGCTTAAAGGGCTTTTTCCCAACCAAAACACTTGTCTGGTTCTATGGTGGCTGCAGAATTAATGACAGTTCCTTTCTATTTCTCTGAAACAATAGCAAGGGCTCCCTTACCTGTGTGCTTCAGCAGGAGCACCTTGCCTTGTGTTGCTGAAGTGCCACATTTGTTCTCTCTGTCCAAAAATCACTGCAAGAAGTGACCCTCAGGCTACAACCAAAGCCCAGGCACCATGACCAAAGGCCCCTACTTTGCTCTTGGTGAGCTGAGCAGTGCCAAAGGCTTTAGAGCAAGCCCACAGGGGATCAGTTACACCAGAGATGTAGCTGATAGCTTATGTTTCAGTCACAGTTTATTCCAGCAGTGTCAGCCTGACCCTTGAAGCAGTTTTTAGCAACAGAAGCCACGCTCAGAGCTGTTTGTTTGACCATCTCCCATCTCTGTGACAGGTGAGCACGGCCTCAGCTGGTCCAGACACAGTGATCAACTACAGTAAAGCTGATGCTTGGGCTGTTGGAACAATGGCCTATGAAATCTTTGGCCTGGCCAATCCTTTCTATGGCCAAGGGGATTTGAATCTGGAAAGCAGAAGTTACAGTGAGGCCCAGCTGCCCAGCCTGCCCCAGCATGTGCCCTTTGAGGTGAAGCAAGTAGTAAAGATGCTCCTTCTGAGAGATCCCAAGAAGGTAAGAAACCTTTGTCTTGCTGCAGTGGGCTGGCTGCTCTTGGGGAGTATTGATTGTAGATCATTTGGCTCTGAAGGGCTGTAATGCAGAGCTCAGGGCTGGCTGGTCACTGATTGAACACAAGCTGCCTCTCACATGTGGCACTGAAGAGTTCAGAGGTTACAGCAGAGGGTTGTGGTTGGGACTGGACCTTGACCTGAGGGTTTAACATTCAGCTGATTGATATTTATAGTCACAAAGAGCTTTGTAAGTCACAAGGACCTCAGAGGAGCCCTTGGGGGACTTTTGGCAGCTTGCTACTGATGTGAGGCCTGTGGAAGAGGATCAGTTCATCTTCCCTCTCCTTCCTTTTGCAGAGGCTTTCTGCTAGAGTGGCTGCTAATGTGCTTCACCTGAGTCTCTGGGGTGAGAGTGTTCTAGCATCCAAGACCCTGAAACCTGACCAGATGATCTCTTGGCTGCTCTGCCAGTCTGCATCTGCTCTGCTCATGGAGGGGCTGGTGGATAAAAGCCAGGTAGAAACCAAACTGAAGACGTGCTTCCTGGCAAACCTTGAGTTTGAAGACCTCTGGGCAGCAATACTCCTGTTGTTGGCCTGGAGAAGCCAGTCTGGGTGAAGAGGGGACTGGCTGAGGCATGACCATGCCATAGCTCTGCATCACTTTCTAACAGTCTTTTGTGTCTGCCTGGAATCCTGGCAGTGCTTTGGAGAGCAAAAGCTGCAGGCCTGCCTTCAGAAGGCTGAATTTAACCCTAGCAAGCATTAGGATGCTCTGCTTTTCTACTCCCTGCTCAAGGCAATGCTCTTGCCTCTTTACTCCCTTGGTATGAGGGTGTGTGGGCCCTTGCAGGTGTCCTGAGGGATGGGGGTTGGTTTGTTCCCATTTGGGAGTTCCTGACTTCAGTGTCCTGTGTTGAATGAAGCAAGTTCCCTTGCAGAAGAGGATGGGGATGTGGGAGAAGGCTCTGCACATGGGAGCATCAACCAACACACTGAGAAAGCCAAGCTGGCAAAGGGAAACTGCTTTGCTTTGGGAAACTCTTGGTGATGTTAAGATGATGTTCCTCTGCAGCCACTGCCAGAGCAATCCTGCTGTAAAATGACAACCTAAAAGCCTTTCTGCTGCACCATTAAATACCTCCCTGGTTGTAGGCAGAAAAAGTAGAAGTACACTGAGCTCAAAACCCACTTAGATTTGTTTCCTTCTCCTTGTCCTTGCGTGGTGAGAGCTGTTTGGCTGAGTCCAACCATCTCCACTCAGTCCTGCAAAGGCAGTGAGGCTGAGCAGCAGGGCCTGCTGCAAGAGTTTAGGGTGAAGCTCTTCTCCTTCACTTCTTTCTGTTGAGCAGGGAAGGAAAATGCCTTCAGTGGGGGAAGGACAGGAGAAGTGGGGTTGTGTTCATGAAAACATGGTTCATCTCATGTCTGTGAGGGGGGAGAAAGTTACTTTTGCTTGTTGTTGCACAATAAAGATCTGAAAATCACACTGGCAGGGCTGGAAGGAAAGCTCAGCAAAAAGCCACAGGGCCTGGGCAAGTGGGACAAAGAAGCTGTTTGGGGGGGAAAAAATGCCAGAAAACAAACTTTGAAGCCTTGAGCTGACCCTAAGCAAAGCTGCTGCTGCTTTTGCTTAGAGACTGAGCTCTCAGATGGGTGCCTTGCATGTGTGTGTGTCTGTGTGCTCTCTCCTGTGTGTGTGAGCTCTGGGCCTCATCTCTAGCAGTGGGGACAGTTGCCCAGCTGCTGGAGCTGTTGGAAGAGGAGATCTGTGTGCTCTGACCTCTGTGCTGCTCTCCAGTTTGGTTTAGCTGAGCACAAGCAGCTTGCTGCCATGCTGAGGCTTTCCTTGTCCCCTGCAGCAGTGGCTGTGGGATACACACATAGTCCATTCCAGAGCAGCTGGGTGCAGCAGCCTTTCTCCTCTTTTGTACCTTGATTTTTTACCTCCCACTTCCATTCACTGCACAAGTAGGGAGCAGAATTTGGAGCCAGAGCCATCTGATTAGATTCCATTCATCAGATTTCATCTGATTTCAAGCTTTATCTTTATTAGACCAACCCAGGTTTGTTCTGTGCTGGTTAATTCCAGACACTGGAAACTTGCTTCTGCTGGAAATCATCTCTAGCCCTCAGAAATAGCCTCAAATGCTTGTCCTGCAGCAGCACCTCTGCTTCTCACACCCTGCTCTTGCTTCTTGTTTGCCTGCTGGTTGTCCCTCTGTGGTTCTGCTGTGGTGAGACTTTTCTCCTGTGTCCTTTCCCTGCCTGCCTTTCATGAACAAGTCATTTCTGTGCTGCTTCAGCATTCTGGGTGCTTTGGTAAAGCTCAGTTTATAATGCACCAAGTGCTGCTTTGTACTCCCTGCTAGGATGCTTGGTTAGTGAGCAGCACACACTTACAATGTGGCAGAGGGGGTCACTTTGGCCTGGGGAGTGTGATTTGTAGGGTTAGAATGAAGGTAGTTCAGTTAAGGATACTTCTCCTGTTCTTTAGAGCCTTCAGTAGTGTGTCCACTCTTGAGCTGACAGGTTCCAGGACGTAGCTTGGTCAGGACAATTTAATGTCAGCCACCTAGAAAGGATTGCTGTGATGTCTGCCATGGCTTGCTTTCATCTGGAAACAAGTAGGGGAGGGAATGCAAAGCCTCAGCTGAATCTCTGTCTTTCCCTAAGCAGGGGAGTTTAGCTCTGGCTGGGTGTCAGGTGCCTCCCAAGTCATTCTGTTGCTCCCTCATTAAACTGGACAGGGGAGAGAGAAATATAATGAGATCATGAGTTAAGGGCAGGGAGGTCACTCAGCAATTGGCATCAAACAGGCTCAACTTGGGGAGAATGGGGAAAGGAGGAATACAAACTGAGTCTTAAAACATCTCCCCCCACCCCTCCCTTCTTCTCAGGTCTCTTCCTCCTCCCTCCTTGATCAGCCAAAGTTGCTCTGTTGAAGCCAGGCTGAGGGGATGTCCCAGCACAGCACAGTTCCATCCTTGCTGGGCAGAGGTAACATAGAACATACCCTACCCAAGCCCTTTCCTTCTATGTGAACTGTATCCAGCCAAGGCTCCAAAAGCCCCTGGGAGGTTTTGTACCTTGGGACTCGAGGAGAACAATGCTCAGTTCCATACTTCTTGGTAGGTTTGCACCTCAGACCTGCTTTATACTCAGCAGGGTAAGCAAGGAGCTTCTTTCCTCTAGTTACACCCAGCCAGGAATTACATAGAAATCACACAGACACACAGGCAAAAGCCACTCCTGATCCTCACCTGATGGCTGAAGAGTCACATCTGGAGCTGCTCACTGCACCTGATGGGTTCCTGCTCCATGCCCTGCTCTGCCTCCAGACAGGTTGTCATCTCCAGGGCCCTGTTCAGTGCAATGGCTTCTGCTACTATCTCATTAGTCCTGTGAGGAAAACAGGAGCATGCAGGAAGGATTGTTACTCATCTTGGTACAAAGCTGTTCCCCAAGGGTGACAGCACACAGTTGGATGTAGGAACTGAGAGCTCTGAGCCATCCAAATGTCCTGCTGCTACAGCTCCCAAGCATTTTGTCTCTGGAGCACTTCTCCCAGAAGGCAGCAAGGACTGCCGAGTCTTTCCCTCTTCCCAGTGTAAGCTCAACCTGAAGATGCACCTTCCTAAGGGCAGCTGAATAGAGGAGTTTGGCCTCACAGGCTCCTCTTCTATCCCCTCTGCCTCTTCAGGTGTGTCCTGGCCTGGAGCAGAACAGCAGCAGAAATGCAGCTCCTCTTTTCCATCATCCAGGCAGGAAGAGGAGGTGGGTGACAGAAAACTCTCCACAGAAACTATAAAGCATCCTCCCCACAGGCCTGATGAGTTTTGTTGCTTCAGGAGCAAAGAGAGGAGAGGCCTCTGTGCTGGCAGAGCCCAAAGGGCTGCTCTTCCTTGTGCCAGGACACACACACATCCTGCTGACCAGCCCCAGCAAAGCCACATGGGCTGGAAAAGCCTCAGTTAAAAGGGTCCTTTTGGATTAGAGTGAGGGAAAACCAGAAAATATTTGGACCTACTTGTTTGGTTCCTTTGCAAAGCAGCTTCTCCTTCCCAGGCCCTCCTCTGGATGCTTGTTGGAGCTTCCTCCTGTAGGTGCCAGTTGCAGTGTGCTCTGCTCCTGCATGCTCCTTGCCTTCCTCATGCTCTGCATTCTCTCCAGGCTCAGTTCCATCATTCTCATTCTGTAGTCCAGGCTTTTTCTCCAGCAGGTGACAGCACTGTCTGTCTTGTCTGTTCTGGCTTGAGCAGCTGCCTGTTCCTGAAAAGATGGAACTTCAAGAAACAGGAAGCAAAAGATACTGCTCACCCTTCCCCCAAAAAACCTGCTGTGTCTGACATCCTCACGGGAAAGCAAGGATGAAACAGCCCACAATGCTGCAGGGACAAGGAGGGGGAAAAGGCTGCAGGTTTTCAGGCACACAGGTCCCATGGTACCCACACTCAGGGACTCTGATGCAGCCTTTGGCAGCTCCCCAGCTTCCCCACACACCAGCCAAGCCCACAAACCTCACAGGGCAGGAAACACCTCAAACCACGGACACAACCACAAATGAGTGAGTGAGCTTGCAGTCATGAGTAATAGAACAAGAGGAAATGGGCTCAAGGTGCCCCAGGGGAGGTTGAGGCTGGAGCTGAGGCAGAACTGTTTCCCTGAGAGGGGTGTCAGCCCCTGTGCCGGGCTGCCCAGGGAGCTGGGGTAGTGCCCAGCCCTGGAGGGATCCCAAAGGCGTGGGGCTGAGGTGCTGAGGGCTGTGGGTCAGTGCTGGGCTGGGCAGGGTGAGGGCAGGGCTGGGACTGCAGCAGCTTCAAGGGCTTTAACAACTTAAGTGACTTGATTACAGATAGAAATGGAAACTGACCTCTATAAATGCCCAGAGCTGTCGGTTCTGTCTCCTCTCTTGTTGCATTTGCTGCTCACACTCTGCTCCACAATGCCTTGTTCTGCCCAGGTCCACCCTGGGAGTCCCCACATCACGTCTCAAAGAAGCCACCAGCTCTTGCAGCTCCTGATTCAGAGCTGAGAGCTGCAGACACTTCTGGGCCTCCAGCTCCAGCTTTGCAGAGAGGTCAAGAATCTGTGTGTGGGACAGAAACAATCTGCTTTAGGCAGAGAGGTCAGTCAGTGTGAAACCCAGCCCAGGGTGGGGATAGAGATCACAGCTGTGACCCACTGAGGTTGTGTCTGGCTTCCACCACACTCCTGTTCACATGCAGCCCTGTGCTGGTGCCTGGGGAGGGCACTGCCAGGCGACAAGAGGCTCAAGGCTTTCCCTAGAGAGAGGGAGGGGGAAGCCTGGCTTACAAGGCAAAGGCAAGCAAAAGGATACTTTCCTTCCCCCAACACAGCCCTACCAGGGAGCTGGAATCCATCTCTGTGCACAAACCAACCTTGCAAGGAACGTGGCTGAGCCAGGAGGCATTTGGGAGCACATGGCTTGGGCTGTCACAGCATGGCCACAGCACTTGGAAGGTGTCAGAACAGAGATGAGCCTCAAAAGAGCAAAGTTGCTTTGTGCTGTCCCTCCAAGATGCTGCCCCAACACACTGCTTTTGCCCCTCAGCCTTGAAATGAGCTCCCCAAAGAGCTAGCTGAGTTCCTCAGGGCGAGAGGGGAGGACGCAGGGAGGGGAAAGGAGCTAAAAGCAGCCTCTGCAGAATGACTGTTAATGATGCTGAAGCTTGTTAACACCCTCAGGGCAATTCTCTGTGTGTTCCCAGCATATTGTCTTCTCCTCTAGTCCCTGAAGGACAAGAACAGCTCTCTGTGTGTCTCTAAACTGCCAGGTGTACAGGCTTTGTGTACCTCAGCCTTAGCCTTGTGCAAATCCTCTTGCAACTGGGAGTTCACTTTCTTCAGGTAGTCACATTGTCTGGTAGAAATCTGGAGCAAACCTTCTGCTGTGAACTGCTTCTTGAAAGCATCAGCAAGCTCTTGTTGCACCTTGGTCACTATTCTCTTAAGAAAGAAGAAATCCATCACCTTGGCTGCCATTCCCTTCCCTCCTCATAGCCCTTCACACCTCTGTGCTTGCTGGCACCCAGCTGCAGGTGCTGATCCCCACGTCCCTGAGAGAGAGGTTAAATAACACTGGTGCCCAAACAGAGGGACATCCCTCACCACCACTGGCCTCCCCTCAGCCACTGAGCCATGGCACTCAAAGACCTGCAGCCAAGCATCCAGCCAAGGCCTCAGCCACTGAATGGTCCCACCCAGCCAATCCATCTCTCTCCAGTTTAGACACAAGGATGTTGTGGGGACAGCACCAGAGCTGGGGAAGGGGCTGGAGCACAAGGGTGCTGGGGAGGGGCTGAGGGAATGAATGGGGGTGTTGAGGCTGGACAAGAGGAGGCTGAGGGCAGACAGGAGCCCTCTCTGACACTCCCTGACAGGAGGCTGCAGGGAGCTGGGGGTCAATNCTGTGAAGGACCCTTTGTGCCTGTGAGGGGCTCTTTGAAGCTGGGGCAGCCCCAGGTGGCACCAGGGCTGTGTCACCCCCTGAGTCTGGGGGTATGTGGGTACTGAACTGGTCAGCTGGGGCTGTACAGGGGCACACAGGCAGCCTGACAACACCTGGCTGTCCACACACGTACACATGTGGGTATATAAACATGTCTCAAGGCTTGTCAGAGCCTTCTGCAGTTCCAGCTGCAGCAGCAAGGAGACTGCTCAATGCCCCCCCACACCTCTTCTTCTTTCTCAGGCATCACTCACCTGCTGTTCTTGGGCTCTCCTGTTGTGCTCACCTCTGAGCTGCTGACAGAGGGCAACGTTGTGGCTTTGGAGCTGGGACACTTGTTCCTGCAGCTCTTCTGCCTTCTTCATGGCATCTTTTCTCTGGTGACCTTCCTTAAGGTACTGAGCATGCCACTGCTTTGATTGCTTTTGGGCCTCATGTAGGTCTCTTTCTGTCATTTCCAAAGCCAACATCTTCTCTGACAAGGTCCCTTCCAGTTCCTCCACTGCCTTTGCCAGCATTTTCTCGTTGCCCTTGGCTTTCCTCAGCTCCTTAGACAAGCTCACCCCAGTCTCTGCCCCATGAGACCTGTGCTCATGCACACTGAGGCTGTGGTTGTTTCTTGTCAGCAATGCATCTGCCTTGGCTCTTCCTGACACTTGGGTAATTGCAGAGCTGATGTCAGATGAGGCTGATGCTGACCTTTCCATGGGTGTTTGGCCTCTGACAGCACCTGCCTGCTCAGAATTCAGGGACAGAAACAGCCAGAACTTAGGAAACCAGCTCAAAACAGGAGAAAGAGTTGGCCTGAGGCAGGAGGGGGTCTGGGACATTTGGGAGTGTGGCTTGGGCTGGCACATCATGGCCACAGCTCTTGGATGGTTGTCAAAACAGAGCTGAGTCTTGAAAGAGCTTCCACAGCCCTGCCACGTGGGGAAACAAGAAATGTCTCTGAATGAGGAGGTGAAGAAAGGCCTGGTGGAACTCAGCCTCTCCCAAGCACTCATTGTCTCTGCAGGACAAGGCTGTGGTGTGGGCCAGAAGCAGAGGCTTTGCACAGGCCTGCTGGGTGCTGGGAGATCCAGACACACAGCTCCAGGGTTCTGAGTGTGGCTCAAAGCTTGTCAGAGCCTTCTGCAGCTCCAGCTGCAGCAGCAGGAGACTGCTCAGTGCCCCCCACAGCTCTTCTACCTCCTCAGGCATCACTCACCCGCTGCTCTTGGGCTCTCCTGTTGTGCTCATCTCTGAGCTGCTGACGGAGAGCAAGGTTGTGGCTTTGGAGCTGGGGGAGTTGTCCCTGCAGCTCTTCTGCCTCCTCTTTAGTCTCCTGATCATTTCCCAGGTGAGCATGCCACTCCTTTCCCTGCCTCTGGCCCTCCTGTAATTTTCCTTCTGTCACATCTACAGCCAATGTCTTTTCCAAGAGGGTTCTCTCTAGTTGCTCCACTCTCTTATCCAGCATACTCACTTCTCTTTGGCATTTGCTCAGCTCCTGAGACAAGCTCTGGGTGGTTTCTTTCATCTCCTGCTTCTCCACACATCCCTTTCTTTGCTGCTGGAGCCAAGGCTCACACACATCTGCCTTGGCTCTTTGTGATGTCTGCTGAGCTCCACAGCTCAGGTGGGATGGGGCTGATGCTGACCCTGTATTTGCCTGCTCAGAGTCAAAAGGACACAAAGGGACAGATGTCAGGGAACCAGCTCCAACAGCAGCTGATGGCAGCACTTCACATGAGCACCAGAGGCCTGGCTGGTGATAAAAGAGATTCCCACCCCTCCACCTTAGAGCTGTCACTCAGGGGAAGATCTTACACTGTATCAGCAGGAGAGATGTTCCTGCAGGGAAGATTCTAATCTGTGTTTTACCCACCTCTGTCCTAGAGCTTTTGGTCACCCACATCAGCTCTGGATGCTCAGCTGGGGCCTCGGGCTGGAGCTGAGGGCCAGGGCTGCTCCCACATGACACAGGCTCCACTGTTTTCTTGTGTCTCCTCAGGAAGCACCTGAGCCTCTGCATGCTGGCTGGGAAGGGGCTGCAGCAGCCTCAGCCATACCTGTGTGTGCAAGGCTTGTGGCAGCAGCCTGGGGCTGGAGCACACGGGTGCTGACTGGGGCTGTGACCTCATAGGGTAGGGCCAAGGGCACAGCCCCAGGTGCACCAGGCTGCCCCAAGGCCAGCTCTGCCTGGCTCCCACCTCCCTGCAGGCCTCCTCTCCTCTCTCCTTTTCCCTGCCTGGGAGCTGGGTGTGCTCAGTAGAGCAGCCTCTGGCCAGCACAGCTCTTGGGAAGCACAAGAGGCCTTTGCCCCAAGCCAGGTGCAGGGCCCTTGGCATTTCACCTTGTTGACTCATAGAAGGGAAAGGAGAAAAGCAACCAGATGGTGGAAGGGAACTTCTCTGAGCTTTATTTACAAAGCTGGTAGGTTTGGAGTGTACCAGGAGTCAGGGTTTAGGGGGAAGATGTGCTTTCATCTCACCTCTCTTCCATTTGACTGAGTATAATCTACCAGTTCCATGCTCCAGGTGAATGTGGGATCACACACACACACACACACACAACTGGGTAAGTGGAATAAAGCAGCAGTGAAATCCTGTGGTTGAAATGTGTGACACAAATGACCAGGTCAGTCCACCCTGGCAGCTGTCCTTCTGCAGCCTTTGTCACCTCACAGCAACAGGAGCCCAAACCCTTGTGCTCCACCACACATAGTTCCAGACATCTTTCCTGCTTTAGAGGTTGTCAGCACTGATGCTCCGAGTCTCCTCCTGCAGCTGGGAGGCTGTGGTGTCTCCAGGAGAAGCTACATTCAGGTACCCAATCTCAGATGGCTGAGAGGGGGATAAACAAAGGGATGAGTCTTGGCTTTCAGCTTCTCCTTCAGGCTTGGTGTCCTGTGTGGCCTTCTGGGTGCTGACAGAGGCTGGAGATTCCCGTGGTGGGAAGCTGAAAACAAAGTGTCCTCTCTGGAGTCGTTCTGTCAATTCTCACCCTCTGCCACCTGCACAGTCCCAACACTCCCCCAGCACCTCAGCACAGGCAGCAGCCATGGGCTCTGATACTCATCCTCCAAAGCAAGCAGCTGACAGCCCTCCTCTACCCCACAGCCTGCTCAGCACCCTCCATAGCACTCAGAGGCTGTGACCAAACCCCCTCTGCTGGGTTTCTGGCAAGCAGAGACCAGAGTCACTGTCTCTCCTCCTCCCCCTTTGCCTGTTTTAGGCACCAATCATGGTGCTCCTGGCTGCTCCAGTGGAGAAAGAGCTCAAGCTCCCTCCTGATCCAGAGCCTGGGCCGTGGGCCATAGAATCATTTTGGTTGGAAAAGAGCCCCAACAGCATCAAGCCCAGGCCACAGCGTCACAGGATCTCAAGGGCTGGAGGGGGACCTGGAAAGCTCATCCAGTGCAACTCCCCTGCCAGAGCAGCAGCACCTAGAGCAGGGCACACAGGAACTCATCCAGCTGGGTTGGGATGTCTGCAGAGAAGGAGCCTCCACAGCCCATCTGGGCAGCCCCTGCCAGGGCTCCCTCAC
>WBNH01012563.1:18941-39908 GCA_013401255.1 Urocolius indicus
TGCTGCCCACCAGCATCCCCAGCTCCCTTTCCCTGTGCTACTCCCCAGCCTGTGCTGGTACCTGGGGTTGTTCTTTCCCAGATGCAACACCCTACACATGAATTCTGTACCTCTGAGCCTCTGAACCTCATGTGCAATGACACTCTTCCAAAGCCACTGGGCACTGGCTGAGTTTATAGATCCCACAGTGTCCCCTGACGTGTTTTGGAGACATTTCTTCTCCATCTCATTAGTTTCAGAATCATTTAATATCATTAAAGCAGAGAGTGGAGCAACCAAAACACTCAACCTCAGCACATGCAGGGAGGCTTTTCCTGCCTCCTCCTTTTAGCCCACAGTACCTGGTCCAGGGAGATGGCAACACCTTACTCTGTAGTTGGCATTTGGAGAAGTGAACACTCCTGGTGTCCTGCAGGGAGGAACAGGGACTGTCAAACAGGGAAACACCCCAAATGTCAACACACACAGTCTTGCTCTTCAAAGCATCCCCAGCTCCACTCACATTCACCCCACTAACTCCAGTCCCACAGAGGTACCAATTATAGATCTGGGTTTTGGTTCTGAATTTAAACTAAAAGAACCAAACCCACCAAACCCAACCAGCCCAGCTGAAGCAAACAGAGAGAAACAACCCCAGTGGGACACACAAACTGCTCTCATCCCTAACAGCTCATCTCCAACCAAACTGCCTTCCTTCCTGACTCCCAAATGTACCAATAACCTTCCCAACCCAAGTGGAGTGTTTTCTGAAGAGCTGTTGAAACACCATCTTTGGCTTCCCTGGATTTTTCTCTCTTTGTTCCCTTCAAGTTCTCCCATTGACTTGGACAATCCAGAAGTGAGTTTGTAGGGAAGCTGGAGCTGATGGGTCAGCTTTGGCTGAGGTTTCTTTGGCTTACAGGAGTTAACACTCCAAACTACCCTGCTCTGGGTTATTTCTCCTCATTTGAAGGGTAAACTTTAAGCCTAAGATCATTTTAACAACTCTAAATGTGTCCTTGTCAAAGAAGATCTGATGGAGTCGATATGGCCAATGCACTGAGCTTTCAGCTCCCCAAAGTCCCCCCACCCCCAGCAGCAAAGCCATTGCAATCCCGTGTGTTGGTGTCTCCTTCCATCCCAACCCAAGCAGCTCTTCTCCAGCACCCTCAGCTGCAGCTACAAACACCAACCAACCTTTGTTGGCAGGAGCCAGCAGCTCCTGCCCTCTGTGTGCTGAGACCAAGCCCTGTCAGAGCCTCACCTCAGTGGTGGGAGTGTGGATACTGCTGGGCACATGGCTGGAGAGCTGCAGTTTGCTCTCATGCAGCCTCAGGTTCTCCTCATCCAGGATCTTCACCCTGAACAGGTCACAAGTTACACAAGGCACAAGTTTTTGTCCTTCCAGCCACCTTTGCAAAGGTGGGGCCAGCACTCGGTGCCTTACCTGCTCTGCAGGATGGCAATGGTAGACTGGCTGCTCCAAGAGCTCTCCTCTAGGTCAGAGATCTTCTGGAGGAGCTGGCTGCTCTCCTGCAGTAATTTCTCATTCTCAGCAGTGATCTGGGCCATCAGCACGTTCCCCTGAGCAGTGATGCAGGAGGAAAGAACCCCCAGCAGTTATAGAATCATTACAGCTGGAAAAGACCTTGATGCTTGAGTCCAGCCTCTCACCTCACACTGCACAGCCCATCACCAACCTGAACCATGGCCCTCAGCACATCTCTAGAGATGGAGACTCTACCCCAGCCCCGGGCAGCTTGTGCCAAGGCTTGGCAACCCTTTTGGGGAAGGAATCATTCCCAGTCTCCAATCTAAACCTCTCCTGATACAACCTGAGGCTGTTTCCCCTTGTCCTGTTGCTGGTAGCTTTGGGAAAAGAGACTGTTCCCCACCCATGATGTGACAGCCAAAAGGAGGCTTTTGAGCCTCTTCCCAGCAGTAATATTTCTGAGGCAAAAGAAGATGGAGCTTGGGCAGTGTCTGAAGGAGATCTGAGGACTTGGGTTCCCTCAAGGGTGAACCTGAGCCAGGGATTTCCTTTTGGCTTTTTGTTCCTCCAAGGCTGAGGTTGGAGCCCCCTTGGCACTGCAGCTATTTCCCTTTCCCCTGTGGGACAAGCCCTTGATGGTGTCCTCTCACCTTTTCCACTTGGAGCTTGGAGATGCTGAGCTCATTTTCCAGCTGCTTGATCCTGCTCTGTCTTTGTTTCACCTCCTGGATAAAGGTCTCCTTGGCTCTGTGCATCTTCTGCTTGTGGCGGAGCTGCATCTCATTGTATTTCCTGAGGACACAGAGGGACAGGGGCTGGGAAATGCTGCTGAGTTCAGGCTCAGGATCAAAGCAGGACATATCCTGTATTTATTGTTCAATGTCAGCCAAATGGAAATGGTTTGACCCAAAGCATTCCCAAAACTGACTCAGAATCACAGAGTTGTTGAGGTTGTTAAAGCCCTTGAAGCTGCTGCAGTCCCAGCCCTGCCCTCACCCTGCCCAGCCCAGCACTGACCCACAGCCCTCAGCACCTCAGCCCCACGCCTTTGGGATCCCTCCAGGGCTGGGCACTGCCCCAGCTCCCTGGGCAGCCTGGCACAGGGGCTGACACCCCTCTCAGGGAAACAGTTCTGCCTCAGCTCCAGCCTCAACCTCCCCTGGGGTAGCTTGAGACCAATGTGTAATCTACTAGCAGGCAGAGGCAGAGCTCTCAGTGCTAAACAGCTCAGAGACACAAGAAGGGTCCCATCCATGGCAATGCCAGGGGAGGTTTTATCCTGTGCCTACACATCAGCTGCTGCCTCAGTCATTACCTGACACACAGCTCCTTCTCGTTCAGGAGACGGACTCCCTCCTCACAAAGGGCTTTCTTTTCCTCCTTCAGCAGGGAAAGTTGTTCTGAAAGCTTCTGGTTCTCCTTCTGACACTGGAGGTGCTGCAAAACATCTGTGTTTGAAGTGGGGCTGTGTGTGTGTGTGTCCCCTCAGCTGTAGGGGTCTCTGTGCCTCCTTTCAGGCTGCTCTCCAAAGCTCCTTGCTCATAAACCCCAGCTGATCCCACAACAGATAACACTCATCTGTTCTTCCCTATACCCTGAAAGAAAGGGGGAGCTGCTGGGGGGCTGGAGCCTTCATCAAGAGAGAAGAGGGAGAGAAATGCACCCCCCAGGCTGCAGGCACTGCCAAAACATGCCTGCAGAAAGCTCCATGCCCTGCAAGAAAAGGGGACAACCTCTTCCCCACTCCCATGTCCTCTTTCTCTGCCCTCACTGAAAGAAACCTACACAAGATGGGGTGCTGCTTTTCCTCCAGCTCCTGCTTAAATCAGTGGGAGCTGCCAAGGGCTCAGCACTTGTCTGGATTTGACCCTGTTTCAGCAGTTCCCAGGTGTAGCTGTCATGCTGGCATGGTCCCGTTGCCCCATGGAGCTCAGGGGGCTACTCTGGAGTCAGCCACCAACACAACAACCTCTTGGGTGATGAGAAGCCAGAGCCCTGTTGCTGCAGCTCACCTTGCTTGTGTCAGTTTTCCTCTCATCCTCTAGGACATGCAGGGTCTTGGCCTGCAGCTCCATATGCATCTTGGCCAGTGAAGCCTCTGTCTCCCGTGAATGCCGGAGCTGCTCCCTCAGCTCCTCCACCTGCTGCTCCAAGAGCTTCCTGAAACAGGGTTGGTGTGACAATGAGACACCCCCAGGGAGGCCAAACCCTGCTGAGCCTCTGGGAATTCAAGGATGATGTCATCTAAAACCACCACAGTGCTCTGCCCTGGCCAGCACTGGGAGTAGAAAGGAATAACTATTGGTGACTGTCCTCATGTCCCAGTGGTGTGTGAAAGGGCCTCTGATACAGCCTGGATCATCAGTCCCAGCTGCACAAGAATCACAGAGTCATTTTGGTTGGAAAAGCCCTTGAAGCTGCTGCAGTCCCAGCCCTGCCCTCACCCTGCCCAGCCCAGCACTGACCCACAGCCCTCAGCACCTCAGCCCCACGCCTTTGGGATCCCTCCAGGGCTGGGCACTGCCCCAGCTCCCTGGGCAGCCTGGCACAGGGGCTGACACCCCTCTCAGGGAAACAGTTCTGCCTCAGCTCCAGCCTCAACCTCCCCTGGGGCAGCTGCAGCCCATTTCCCCTTGTCCTGTCATTCATGGCTGGGGAGCAGAGCCCGACCCCCAGCTCCCTGCAGCCTCCTGTCAGGGAGTGTCAGAGAGGGCTCCTGTCTGCCCTCAGCCTCCTCTTCTCCAGCCTCAACACCCCCATTCATTCCCTCAGCCCCTCCCCAGCACCCTTGTGCTCCAGCCCCTTCCCCAGCTCTGTGCCCGGCTCTGGCCACGCTGCAGCCCCTCAGTGTCCCTGTGGCAGTGAGTGAGGGGCCCAGCACTGACACAGCCCTGGAGCTGCAGCCTCCCCAGGACCCAGCACAGAAAGGGTACAAAGGAGTAGAAAAAGCTTTGAAATCTCCTGGAATCTGTGGAGCTCTGCGAGGTCAAAAGGAGACACAGAAGGTAAAACGAGTGGTGCAGTGACTCCTTGAGGCCACCAAGGGCCAGCCATGGAGCTGCAGCAGGAGGGAGCTGCAGGCCAGCAGAGTGGCATTTGCTGGCACACTCCACACACAGCTCAGGTCTCACCCAGGTACCTCTGCAGCTGCTCCTCATGAAGTTCTTGCTGCACACGAGCTTCATTTTCTCGGGCCTCCTTCATTTCCTCCTCCATGAGCTTCTTGTCTGAAACACAGGTCTGTGCCAGCAGGAGCTGCTGCTGGGACTCCTTCAGTTTTTGCTGGAGTTTTGAAACCTGGGATTGAAATGGGGCAGATTCAGCTTTCTGTATTTCTAGGGCCAGTACCTGAACCCAAGGAATTCAGATCCCTTTGATCTCTCAAGTCTCTGAGTCATGACAATGGAAGATACACTTGTTTCTACTCAGAAGCACTTCTGTGTCAAAGTCCATTAAAAGCCAAACCTCCCCAACAGCTCCCAGGTTTGGGATCAGACACTGTGGCATCAATTAGCAACAACCCTTGGTTTTTTTTGCACCCAGTTGGATCCTTTCCCCTTCAAAGGCAAATCCCCTTAGCAGTGCAGGAACATGGCACAATGGATGCCACAAAAACACAACCAGACAAGCACACAGCAGCAAATCCCCTCAGCAGGACCTGCCACAGCCCAGGCAAAACACACCACCAGTACCTTCAGAGAGATTGAGCTTCAGAGGCAAGAGCCAAATAATCAGATTTAGCTTCTTTGGTCCTGATTATAGTCCCACTAATAACACATTTTCTTTAGCTAAAGTGATTGCAAAAGTGACTCCACAGAAACAAATTGCCTGCAAGTGCTTCTTTTCTCTGCACTACAGTTGCAAGGAGCTGCTGAAAACATGCCTCTCATCACCTCAGCTCATGCTCATACCTTCCTTTGTGCCTCACACACTTTGGATTTCTCCTGTGCAAGTTTCTCTTGCAGACTGCTGTGCACATTATCTGCCTGGGAGCACTTCAAGAGCTCTTGTTCAAGTTCTTTGACCTTTTCCTGGCTTTTTTCCCACTGTGCTGAGAGAGAGGAGCACGTTTCACTGGTGTCCAAGAGCTTTGCCTGGGCTTGCTTCAGCTCAGCTTGGATCTGAGTTTCAAAAGAAGAAATGAAATTTGCACTTAAAGGTCCATCACCTGAAACATCTCCATCAAGCAATGGCCAATGGGATCAGCAGAGAGTGAACAAGGGAAGAGAAATGAAGTGCAGCATGTTTTATTTGCAGGCACTGTAGCTCCTGAGGCAAGAGCTTGAGAGACCATCTGCATGGGCAGATGTAAAGCACATCCAGCCTGTGTAACAGCAGCACCTCATAGCTTGTGAAACCACAATCAGAGGATCTCAAGGGGTTAGAAGGGACCTGGGAAGCTCATCCAGTGCAACCCCCCCTCCGCCAGAGCAGCAGCACCTAGAGCAGGGCACACAGGAACTCATCCAGCTGGGTTGGGACGTCTCCAGAGAAGGAGCCTCCACAGCCCATCTGGGCAGCCCCTGCCAGGGCTCCCTCACTGAAACAGGGAACAAATTCCTCCTTGTGTTGCTTTGGAACCTCTTCTGTTCCAGCTTGTCCCTGTTGTCCCTTGTCCTGTCACTGGCCATCCCTGAGCACAGCCTGGCTCCAGCCTCCTCACACCCACCCTTGATGCATTTGGAACATGACTGAGCTCACCCCTCAGGCTCCTCTTCTCCAAGCTGCAGAGCCCCAGCTCCCTCAGCCTTTCAGCACAAGGCAGATGCTCCACTCCAGCATCTCTGTGGCCCTGCACTGAGCTCTCTCCAGCAGCTCCCTGTCCTTGAACTGAGGAGCCCAGAACTTCCTACCTTGGTGCATTCCTGTTGCAGCAGGAGATTTTGCATCTGTAAGTCATTGTTCTTCTCCTTTTCATATCTCAGCTCCCTCTCAGCCGAGCTGCACAAGTTCTGAACGCGCCGCAGGTCCTGACGCAGCTGCTGCATCTTTTCCTCCTGCTGCTGGAATCTCTCATGGGACAGACCCTGCGAGCCCAGCAACATCACAAAGCTTATACAGAAACACTGGTATTTAAGAAGGATGCCAGGAGGATTTAAGGGTATTGCTGAAGGAACATCACACGATGTCCTGCCCACACACACACTGTTCTGCTCCCTGCCCTGACCATCCTCCCTCAGAGAATCTGATATAACCCACTTCTGTGCCAGAATCTCACAAAGGCAGCTGAGCAGGAGCAGCACATCCAGTCACGAGTCCCAGAGGTGGCAGGAACCAGGTGAGACCTGGCAGTGGTACAGGAACAGGCGTAAATGTACTTTATAGAATGGATTTTTTCCTTTAAGCAAGGACAAGGAGCCCAAGTGTCTTGTGAAACAGGCTCTGAGGGTTAGAGGAAAGGGTTAATGCCCAGGATATAGTAACACTGCTTAGGGTGGGATGATCAGGAGTCAACAGCTTCCTTATGTGGACCTGGCTACATATCCTCCAGAGAGACCAGAGACTGATGAGGGAACCTCCTGCCTCAGAAGGACCAAAGGCTGAATGGTGCCTAAGATCACAGAGTCAGCAACGATCTGCAGTAAGTGTTGTGAAGGAAAGGCTGTGGTCTGTTCTCCCTAGTTACAAGCAATAGAACAAGAGGAAACGGCCTCAAATTGCTCCAGGGGAGGTTGAGGCTGGATGTGAGGAGGAATGTCTTTGCTGCCAGGGCTGTCAGCCATTGGAAGGGGCTGCCCAGGGAGCTGCTGGAGTCACCGTCCCTGGAGGGGTTTCAGAGCCAGGTGGGTGTTGCACTGAGGGCAATGGGCTGGTGGGTGCTGGGGCTGGGACAGAGGCTGCACCCCATGAGCTGAAAGGTGTGTTCCAGCCAAAATGATTATATGATTCCATCACTGGAGGAAAGGTAAAGGTGGCAGGAGATTGAGGCCACCAACTCATGGAGCACCTGCCCTATTTATACCCCAGACCCTAAAGAAGAGGATGGAGGAAGCAAACTAAGCAGTGTTATCATTGTGTGCTGGGTGAAGGAATCCAAACCAGTCACTAAATGAAGTAATAATGCATATAGGATATGCTAATGCTTTGTTTCTACACACAGCACAAGAGGCACTGCTGGGGTGTGCTGGCTTTGTGCAGTGACCACCAAGCACTCATCTCTGGCAAACAGACAACAAGTGGGAGCTCAGCTCTGTGTTAGAATGGCTCTGGGTACTGGGCAACCAAATGGTGCAATGCTGAGGTGTCAGGAAAGAAGAGATCTCAGGAGCTCAGGGAGGAGGAACCCTGTTTGCTGCTTTTGGTAAGCCTGCATTGTTCCCAAGGAAAGCACTCAGCCCCATCTCACCTCTGCATGCCAACTACAGGGCAGGCTTCTAGTCCACTTTAATTAGGTTTTGCCCCTAAACTAGCATGAAAAGTACAGTGCAGAGAGTAAAGCTGCCCATACCTGTTTGAGGTTCCCATCTAAAGTGCCTGCAGAGCTCTGTGACATGAGAAACCTCTTCTGTCTCTGCACCGTGCCTTGCTCCATCCTCAATGTCTCTGCAAGCGTCCTGTCGCCCTGCTCCCACACACTCAGGAGGATCTTGTTTTACCTGGGCAATTTCTTCCAGCAACAACTGTCTATTGCCCTCTTTTTAGCTGCTTTTCTAGCTCTTCCCTCTTCTTGTTGCTGTCTAGTAATTCAGGACTCAAAGGAGAAACAGTAAAGGAGAGAGATAACTATAGACATGCAAGAAAAATCGTCCTCCAAAGGGCAAAAGTTTGAGGTGTGAGTCCAGTGACACAGGAGCCTCAAAAGGCTTCACAAGGAGGATGTAATGGTGGCTCTAGAAGTTCTGGGCAAGGTTCATTCTCCCCTGGCCACTGACCCACAAAAAATGTGTGTCCAAAGGATCATTCCTGGGCAGCTTTAGTGCTGGCTAAAGGCAAAACACGAGGCCACGTGAGCCAGTCTGTGCTCACAAGCAGCACAGAAGCACTTGCACAATGCCTCACTGCATGGATACACAGGCTCAGGTCTCCCTTGTGTCCATCCAAATCCTGTGTCCCTTTAAGGGAACTTGCCTGCCTTATCCTGGGCTCCCTTCCTCTCAGTGCCTAGTTACATGCAAACCACTGAGCTGACTCTATACTGGGTTGGATCCAAGCTCTTACTTACGTGTGAGAGCCAGAACGTGGAGGTTGCAACTCCAAAGCTGCATTGATCTGCTGAAAAGGGAGGAGGCAGAGGACCTGTGAGAGCTTGATTTAAAACCCTGCTGCCTGCTGACAGCTCCCCTCTCCAAGAACAACCAAAATGCACAGCAGGATGGACACGAGCAGCTGCTGGCAGCGTGAGCACCAGGGAGCTCAAGCCCACAACAGAAGCTTTTTGGGGCTTGGGTTAGTTTAACTCCTACTCACTGCAAGAGAAGCAGCCTCCTCCCTACAGCCAGCTCTCATGTACGTCATTTAGAATCCAGGATAGCTGCAGTACTAAGAAAGGTTTACTCCTGACTGATGATGATGTCATGAAGGGAAAAGCTTATTCACCAAAGTCTCTACAGCAAGGCAATGGCCACTTAAGGAAGCTGCTGGGTCCATTTTTGCCACAAGCAGCACCACACAGGGACTGTTAATACAAAAGGCTGTGCTAGTAAATGATTCACTGCAATACAGCTGCTCCAGCAAAAGGAAATGAACACATTGGTGAAGTCAGGAATGCCACCAAACACATCCACAGTCCTCTGGTTTAAAGGCTGTTACAGTTTAACACAGGCCATTGGATTTGGTTCCATGATCTCTCTGATGGAATTAGATTCCCTCTCCTTTAGGTGAAACTCCCAGCCAAGGGGTGGTTCAGTAACAACCAAACTTACTGGGATGCAGGACCTGGGTTAAAAGATCCCTGGGCCATGAGTATATTGAACTCTTGGGATGCAAAGGTCAGACAGTGGCTCTTCCCCTTTTCCCCATCATCCCCCAAATCAGACAATTCTTTTCCATGTGCACACACTGATTTCCAGCCCCCTCCTAAACCATTTCAGCAAGGCTTGGTCTGCATCCCAAGCTTTTAACTCGTGATGTGGTTGCCAAGCAGCACAACAAAAGTCCTGTCCTCTAGATGCCACTGTTCCTCCAGCAACACTCCTGTGTATGTGGTTCTGACAAGAGCTCAGGGCTTCCATTGCTTTCTGCTTTGCTTCAAGGCAGTGATGTGACTCACAGCTGGTTTAAAGCCTCTCCAAGTGTTAGAAAACCAAAGGGTTTGTAATGAATTTCAATCCCCCTTTCCCAAACTCCCTCAGGTCACCCTTGTCTGCCTGATCCAGGCAACAGATCTGCAGCTCTCCTAAACATTTGGCCTAATTTTCAGCCCCTATCCTGCCTATGCCTTGCACCAGCCTAGGTGCATTTTTGCTGACATGACATCTTCTCTCTTTCTCTTCTATGGCTCAGATGGAAGACAAGAGTCCCAGTGACTCTCCCAGCAGAGATAAGCCCACCAGAAGTCTACCCAGCAGTTACACTGCCTCAAGCAAAGCATGCTGAGGCCTTCAGGGTATGCCAGGATGCCAGCAAGCTGCTAAAGGGAGCTCACAGATTCAGAACTAGCCAGTTGATTGACCTCAGAAAAGCAAACCTGCTCATGGGCAACAGTGATGGTGCTCTGCAGGGAAGTTTTGGCTCAGATCTGCAAGTACCCTGCTATGTTGCTGACATGCAGAGATGAAGGCTCATGATCATGAGCCTTATGGTCATAAATAACCTCAAATACTTGAACCAACAACCTAAACAAACAACTTTTCACTCTGCCCTCCAACAAGGATTCACTGCCAAGAGAAACTAATGAGTTAGAGACAGTTTCAATAATTCTCCTGCCAAAGAAGCTTTGAGGCTGAAGAAATACACCAAGAGAAGTCAAGCAATGCACTTGGGGGGCAACTGGGATGTTTGATGAGTCCCAAAAGGCAACTGCCTCCTGTGGGGAGTCCTGCTGCAGAGCTCTGTGTACCTGGCTGCCCAATGCCACCTTCTCAGCCTCCAGATCCTCTGGCAACAGTTCAAGCTCAGCTGCCAGTTGCTTTGGCCATTCTCTCCTCTCTCCAAGCTGACTTCCCAATTTCTCTGTTGTCTCCTGACAGCTTTCCAACACCTGGGAAAAGCGAAATTGAGAGTTACTTCTATAGCATTGGTTATTCTATCAAGAAAACAAATTGCAGAGAGGGTGTCTTTTAGGAAACAAAGATAACAATGGTCCTCAAGAGTTGCCAGCAGGATTCCTGCACCTTATAGCCAGGGCTGGCAGCAGATCTCTGAAAGCCTGGAGCCTGCACCTGACCCAGGTACCTTGGGAAGGTCACAGAATCACAAGGGTTGGAAGAGACCTGGAAAGCTCATCCAGTGCAACCCCCCCTGCCAGAGCAGCAGCACCTAGAGCAGGGCACACAGGAACTCATCCAGCTGGGTTGGGATGTCTCCAGAGAAGGAGCCTCCACAGCCCATCTGGGCAGCCCCTGCCAGGGCTCCCTCACTGAAACAGGGAACAGATTCTTCCTTGTGTCGCTTTGGAGCCTCTTCTGTTCCAGGTTATACCCATTGCCCCTTGAGCATCACTGGGAAGATCCTGGCTCTATCCTCCTGCAATTCACTCTGTCTGGCTTACACACCTGGCAAATCCAATGGTCTGGCTGGCAAGTAAGAAATCAACAAAGCCAGTCCCAAAAACCAACCTTGTGAATGTATCTATGAGCTCCCCAGGCTTCATTAAACCTTCAGCAAGGATCAATGACCCTTACACATGGAAACCCTTCACCCTCACCGAGGAGTCAGCCTTCTCCTCAGCTTGCAGTGCTGAGGCAAGACAATTTGGGAAGAGACACGAGCTACCAATGCAGATCACTTTTCCTCCAAAGCCAGGTTGCTGTCTTGCTGAAGCAGGTGGGCTGCAAATGCTCAGAAGATGGCGACAAAGAGCATTCACAGGAGATGCTCCTCTCATTCACTTCTAAATAAAACAGCTCCCTCCCCAAGGAAAAGCTCTTACCTCTTGCACCTCCCGTGCTCCAGACCTTGTCTGCTCTTCCCCACTCGTTTCATGTTTGTCCTTCTGCTCTTCAAGGAACTCTGTTTCTACACTTGTGAGCTTAAACACAGACAAGGCACAAGTTCAAACCAAACCAGTGCTCACAACTAGTACTAAATACACCACAGCTACAAGCTAAAAAGGTTTTACTTCATCTCAGCCAAGAACTGGATGGGTGAACAGCCCACACATCCAGAATGAGTGTAACAGGAAGGGATGTTGCTTGATCCAGCTCCTGAGAGTGCAGGAGATACTCCCAAGCACCAAGCAGTGGGGACAGGAGCTGGAAAAGTCACCACTGCTCTGACAGAGTCTAAATCTCCCAGAAAGCATCACTTACTGCTGGATTTTTACCTTATTTTCCCCTCTTTTTGGAAACCAGCAGGTTTTGTTAGTTGTGTATCTTGTCAGACTAAAAGTGGCACGTTTAGGTCAAACATCACCTTATTTTACTAAGCAATATGCAGGGAGAGAAGCAACTAGAATGAAACTAAACCAAAACACATTGCTTCTATCTCTTACATACTTTCTGGTGAAGTCCTTCCACCTCACTCTCAAACTGTTCCTTCTCCTGCTTGCTTTCAATCTGTGTCTCTCCCAGAGTTGCTTCCAGCTCTTCATTGCACTCAGTCAAATCCTCGTGCTCCTGCTCCAGTTCTTGCAGCTTGGGAAGGAGCTGTGAATCTCTGCCCTCCTCTTGGCACCTACACACCAAAAGCTTCATAAACACACTGACACACATCCAAAGCACTTGCTGATGGGGAGGAAAAGCCATCATGGGGTTTTGCTGGGGAATCTTTCTGTCCCAACTCTGATTCTTCCATCCAGCTGTGCCTGCTCTCACTCAGGTGGCAATGCTGCTGGGGAATTAGTGGTGGGAGGCTCTGTGCAGGCATTGAGGAAGGTCTGGGAGGAACCTGGTCAGGCACATGGATGTTAACAGCAGCCAGGCAATGGCTAATTCAGCTGTTTGAGGTAGGGGAAGAGGTTTGGGCATTTGAAAGGAAGGAGAAAGGAGTGAGAAGGGTGGGATCAGAATCCCTTTCTTCCTTGAACCTGCTGGAAGAGGTGCAGCAGTTTCCTGAGCAGGCCACAGGAGAACAAAGCTTTGACTTCCCTTAAAGATCCCTGTTTACACGTTGAAGTTTGAAAGCCCAGTGTCTTGGTAGACCCTTGGACAGCAACCAAATTCAGAGAAGCCTTCCCAGCAGCAAAACAGCCTCAAAACCAACACTTTTGTCTGCTGAGAGACAAAAAAAAGCCAACTCCTGTTCTTTTAGGAAAGCAATAAACTGGAGCCAGTGTCAGAACACAGCCCACACTCTTGGTACCAGGAGCTACAGACACACTTAGGGCTGCATTACCTCCCAGCTTTCTGATATGGGAGCAGAGGAACAAAGTACCAAAGAGTATTCTAAAGAATCCAATGCTTAAATGCATCCTTCAAGACAGAATCAGCAGCAAGCAGGGCACTGGGTAAACCACCATGAAAACACAATAGATGATTTCTACACTGCTCACCTGGTATGAAGCATTTCACTACCCTCGTATCCATCTCCTCCATCTGAGGCAGCTTGGCCTGAACTGAAGTGTCCTTCATCCTTTGCAGCCTGGGTCTCATGAGAAAGGTAGAAGTTAGCATATAACTAAGCCTGAAAACTTAGCACAAAGTGATTCCAAAGCTACCCTGCTCTGTCAGAAGGACACAAGACAACCAGAAAACATGAGCTACATCGTCTGCATCAGACAATCTACTGATCACAGGAGAAACCCTCTCAAGACCCATAATAATAGGAAAGCACTGGTGGCTATTGGCTTAGGTATGTTCTACACCTCAGCATATTTGCCTTGCCCAGCACAAACCTCACATCACAGGATGCACTTATGCAGGTGTAGAAATGAAAACACAAGTGTTTCTGCACTGTGAGTCAAGTACCTTCATTTAGAGCATGGGGCTGAAATGCAGAGGGAGGGCTGTTTGCTCAGCTGGCTTTAGAGAATGGCAAAGAAAAAGCCCTTGAGTAAATACCTGAAGTGAGGACGCAGCAAGTTCTTCAGTCTCAGGTGGTGCTGACAGTGGAAGTTCTTCTTTCTCACCCTTGTGATACCCACAGAGCTCCTCTTCGAGCTTTTCAGCCTTACAAAAGGAGAACATGTGCTTTTGCCAGTGGCATCCTGGCTGGGCTTAGCACTGGGGGGNCCTCAAGTTGCTCCAGGGGAGGTTTAGGTTGGAGACTGGGGGCAGTTTCTTCCCCAAAAGGGTTGTCAGCCCTTGTGCCAGGCTGCCCAGGGACGTGGGGGAGTCCCCAGCCCTGGAGGGCTCCCAAAGCCATGGAGCTGTGGGGCTGAGGGCCAGGGGTTAGTGGTGGGAACTGTTGGACTCAATGAGCTCAAAGGGCTTTTCCAACCTCAAGGATTCTGTGATTCTGCAAAATATCAGAAACACAGCTCTGGAAAGACTTGCTATAGAAAAGAGAGGGGAAATAGAGAGGCAGGTCAAGGAGTAAGGCTGAATATGTGTGGAGTCAACCCAGGAGTGCCAGCTTTGCAGAGGCCTGTTGGTGCCCCAGCAGAGCAGGAGATGGGGACTCACCAGATCAAGGAATGCTTTTCTTTCCAAGTCAAGCATTTGGACTCTTGCTCTCAGTGCCAGAATTTCCTTGTCCACTCTGCTGTTGTGCTCCATGGCCCCTCTGTAGCTCAGTCCTGTCTGTACAGAACCAAAAAGCAGGTCACCAAAAGCAATTTGGACCTTGACCAAGCTCAGAGAGGGGCTATCAGAGGAATAAGGTTTCTGAAATGGCATTGCCCTTCTGCACAGCTGTGAGTGTGGGTGCCAGAGCAGAGAGGAGAGATCCCCATTTGCATGGGAACACATTCTCCTGCTTCATAGCAGAGGTTTCTGGACACTCAGGTTCATCCAGGTGCTGTGTTTGCTAGAGGAGCACAGCAGTCTCTCCATAGTTATTCCAGGGATTCAGTTCAGCTCTAGGTCATGAGAAGTGTCTCACCTCAGGTAATTCATATATGGGCTTCACAAAGCTAGGGCAGGCTTTGAAAAAACACAAGCAGCCTCAGTTCTGATTTTCATCACAGTATTCATCCCTTGCTGCAAGCAGATTCACAGCCTCAGTTAATGTATCAGCATTAGATCAGTCGAGGCTGAACTGGATGATCTCTAAAGGTCCCTTCCAACCCTCACCATTCTATGATTCTATGGTTGTGCCAGCATTCATCTTTATGAAGTGGCCAGGACAGTAAAAAGTGAGGCTGTGTACCAACCCTTTATACCTGAATCCATAAACACAGACCATCTAGTATCACAAGCACAAGAAACAGAGTGTTAAGAACAAACTGTGGCTGAGTACACACAGGTATCCTCATCTCAATTAAAACTAGTGAGAAGACAGCTTGCCTTCTGCAAAAGGAAAACAAAGGTTTCCCCCTTTTCTGCTCAACACTGGGCACAGGGAACTTCAGCTTCAATTTGACTTGCCAAAAAGTCCAACCTGTCAAAAAAAAAAAACCCCACCCCAAAACACCCCCAAACAAAAACAAACCCAACAACCCCAACCCCCTGCTTCCCAGAAGGATTTTGATACTAGGTTTTCAGGTTTGTCATTTAAAAGGCAACAACACCTTCTACCAAAGGGTTTATTTAGCTGAAAAGCCTCTTGACCACAGCAGAAAGTCTTGATAACATTTGGGATCTCCTTTGCATGACTTACCACTCCTGTTGCATTCACTCACCCTTTCCTCCCAGCTTTCAGGTGCTGACCACAGGGTTGAGTCTACAAGGAGAACAGAGAGAGGGTTTTGTAGGCTTCTGAACGATGAACTCTGCAATATTTAATGCATTTTGTTACACACAGAGTTGGAGGAAAATGAAAGAAAACAAAGTTGAAGCAGGAGAGAGGCACATCACTTAAAATCTCTGATCCCCAAAGAGCAAGCAAGCAGCTGCAAGTTCTCACTGAAGCAAAACACACTCTCTAAGTGGAGTTTTACTAAAGATCAGACATTTCCTTTCAGGTTTGTATTAGTAAATCAATTTCTCTCCAGAGCAGTTGGTTCTGGAGCTCATCAGGAGGAGAAGACACTCAGACACACACACACAGCACCAGGGAAGTCACTAAGATGTTATAGCACTGGTTTTGCACACTGAGACTCACAGCATAACAAACCACATCGAGATAACAAGCAGGAAACCCTTACTCACAGTTTGCAAAGTCTCAGATTCCTTTGCTACTTTAGAAGGTGATATAAGATAGATTCTCCCTCACAGGCTAAGATCCCCCTGAGAGGAGCTGCATGCTGCAGCCCCAGCTGTGACCTCTTTGGAGGCTGCAACACGGTTCTGGCTCCGTCCCCAGGGATGCACGTGTATCAATCAATACACAAAGCAAATGCCTGCAGAGTGCTCACTGGGATTAAAAAGGCTGTAAAGGATGGGTTTGGAGGTTGGCTGGAAGCTTTAGCCAGGTCTTGAGCCTTGGGCATGAGCTGTGAGGTCAGCACCAGGCCCTGAGATTCACACAGGAACCCTGCCCAGGTGGTACCAGCTGACTCAGCTGAGTTCAGTCTCCACAAAGGCACATGGAAAGTGTCACCTCATCACAGTTTGCTGCTCTCCACTGCAATTCTGCATCTCAGGTTTTCATAGACTCACAGCATGCTGGGGGTTGGAAGGGACCTTTACAGATCATCCAGCCCAACTCCCCTGCCAAAGCAGCTCCCACCTAGATCAGGTCACACAGGAACGTGTCCAGGTGGGGTTGGAAACCTCCTGAGAAGGAGCCTCCACACCCTCCCTGGGCAGCCTGGGCCAGGGCTCCCTCACCTCAGCACCAATGGACTTGCTCCTCCTGTGCCAGTGGAACTGTTTGTGTTCCAGCTCATGTCCATCAGCCCTTGTCCTGGCACTGGATACAACAGAAAAAAAAGTGCTGCCCCAACCTCCTGACATCCACCACTTAGATATTGTAACTATTAATGAGATCCCCCCCTCAGGCTTCTCTTTTTCCAGATCAAATTGTTTTGCCACAAAGTAAATAACCCAGAGAAACAGCATCCAGAAAGCAGTGTTCTGCTCAGGAAACCTGCTGTAGGAGGCAGCCGCAAAGCACTTGGCTTTAGTGACCGCTCTAAGAGGAGCTTTAGCAAGTGCTTTGCTTTCCCTCCAGAAGACTGTTTCTTTTTAATCCCTATTCAAAACAGTCAGACTTCAGGGCTGCTCAACACCACTGATTTTAGTAAGCAAATGTTAGCAGGGATAAGAACCTAACCAAGCCTCTTCAAGACTGCTGATGAGCCCTGGTTATGAGCACTTGCTAACAGCTCCTGCACCAAGCTGTCAATTCCTCTCCATCCTCTTCCAGGGCATGAATTCCTCCCTGTATATGAGTCAGGGAGAGAAGTCTGTCAAGATCCTGCTGCTGTAATCACAGATCAGATTAACCCCATTGTCTCAGCTTTCTCCACTCAGAATTCATTACTTTGTGGCTAGTAAGGACTGCACTGCCATCTCTTAGGTACCAGGCTAACATCTGACACTGATTTGCCTACATGGCAAGAAGAGAGGACACAGGACAGCCTGTCTCCAACTCTCCTGGCTGAGAAGTCCAAGGCTTACACTAACCAGAGCTGGGCTAAATGAAGGGCCAGTGATCAGAACTGGCATGTAGGCACAAGAGAAGCACTTACCAGTTTTGCTCTGCTCCCATCTTTGTGCTTCCAGCTCGTCTGTCCAACCTCTGGATCAACTCCTAGGCCATCAGCAGCGTCTGTGTGGCCTCATCCAGACCTCATTCAGCTCTTGCACAGCATGCTTGTTCTCTCTCCAGCTCACTTCCTCAGCCAGTCCTCACAGGAATTGTGCTCCAGCCCCTTCACTGTTTGGCAGGGAGGTGGCTCTGGATCTCCCAGCAGTGATCACAGCAATGCCTGGTGCACCATGCACAGCTCAGGGTGAAGATCAGGGTGCTGGACCCCATGTGATAAAGGAAAGCACAGAGAGGAACCAACAAAGGCCTGAAGTGCAGCCAGAGGAACAGCACCTCATAGCACACAGTACTTCTTAACACATGACCTTAGAAATCACTCCCTGAACAGTGTCCCTGACCCATCCCTCCAAAACCAGCTAGAAACCCAGGCTAAGGGTGGATGCTGGGAACACAAACTTCTTCTTTGATGGTCTCCTGTAGGATTAAAGCATTAAACCAACCCTTTTAGGATTAATCTGCCAATTCTTCACCATTGCTCCCAAAATCATAACTAGGAAGGCTGTACTGGCCTCCAAGGTAAAGAAATTACAATGCCATTGGCCCTTGCCAATGGAGTCAGTCCATGACCAGGCACTGTAGTGTTTGTGCAACAAACAGTTGTTAGAAAGAGCTTCATGTTTCCATGGTTGGAAACTTCTCTGCCAGAAAAAGATGAGGAACCTGTAGCCTGCCTGTGTGGTCAGGGTGGCAAGGTCTGCACTGGATCCAATAGCTTGTTCATTCCCTATGGAATTCACATGAAAAACAAAACCAACAAAGCCTGCTCCCAGTTTCTAGCCCAAACCAGATTGTAAATGTTCCCAAGTGCTGCAGGAGGGGAACTGGGAGGAGCTGTGGGGTTTGTATGGAGGAAGAAAGGATATTCACACTCTTTCCCTGCTTAGGGGGACAGACTTACACCTCTGGAGTTAAGCAGAGCAAATACTCCTCTTCCAGAGGATGCATAGACAGCTCTGGATGATGCTCTTCCTCACTTGAACACACTGGATTTAACAGGGGATCTGCTGCAACCACATCCTAAGGCTCCAATCAATCAATCACATGTTTCCAATCTGTGTTTTGCAGCCAGCTCTGTCCAGCCTTAGGGATGGAAAACACCCCCCAGTTTCCCCATTCACCTTTTCTTCCCCCCTGGTTATCAATTACAGCTTGTTCAATGAAGAGGTCCAACGTGGCTGACTTGCAGCTTCCCTCTGTGAAGCAAAGCACAACATTGCCTTTTGCAGCTTCAAAACAGCTGCCCACTTGCTTCCACGTGCATGATGAAGAGCTCACAACCTCATGCCCAACTTAAAAACTCCCCTTGCCTTGCAGTTTCCCCACAGTTTGGCCAAATGCCACCTGAAATAAGCTGAAAGCTGCTCCTCCATGGCCAAAAAAAAAACCCAAGACAATCACCTCTCTTTAGGACCTGAACTGCTGTGGTGGCTCCTACACCCATGGTTTTACCTGCAAGTACTTCCCCCACACCTATCCAGTATAGTTGGGGGTAATAAGGCTTAGAAGTTTTCCACAAGCTGAAGAGAAAGAGGATTTGGGAGGATGAAGGCAGTCTGTCACACACAGCACAGATGCCCCTGCTAGAAAAAGCCCATTGTTTTCTTAAGAGCCTCTCAAACACCTTCTTTAACACTTCCAACACATCCTACTCATCAACATCATACCAGAGCACTAAGGGGTTCCCACCAGCACCTCTCACCTGAGCACTGGCTTCTTTGGCAGCCAGTTTTGTGCTTGCAGAAGTGTCTTAACCCCAGGAAGCTTCTCAGAAATAAGCAGTTCACTGGTACCCTCACACCCAGCAAGGAATCTGTATCCTCCCATCCACCTTGGGTACCTTTAAGCTGTCACAATAACCAAGCTCAGGCCACACATTTGTTCTGTTTTGTTTCAGTCTTTAAGTAAATGAAGCCCTCAGCAGCTGGGTTTCACTGCCAGCATGTTTGTTTTGCACAGAAGCCTTTGGTAGCAATCGACCTGCCCTCCACAAACACCAAAATATGTTTGACAGGAACCATAGGAAACAGATTATTAAGTGCCTGGAGGAAAGGAAACATTTCTCTCTGGGCAGCTGTATCGAAGCTCAGATCAATAACCCAACACCAAACCAGCAGTGGCTGCTCTTTGCAGTAACCCTTCCAGCTCATTCCAGGCAAGAAGTACACATGGAAGCAAAAAACTTAGCTTTTTTGTCACCAGAAATAACTTTTAGCAGGTTGAAGTGCTGTCAGGGATCCTCAGACCAAGCAGAGCTTCTGGCCTCTTGTGGCTGCTTTTGGAAGAAGAAATGTGCTCAGCCCTGAGAGCTCACCAAAGTCACCTGCTGCATTCACCTGAACCTTTGCCCCCCTCCCTTCCTCATCTTGCAGCCAGCCAAAGCCAGAACTCCCACTACAAGCACAGATCCCACACACTTCCATCTCACCCTTTGCAGGTCAGGCCCCTCCTTTGTAGCACAGGCATGAACCAGCCCTTTCCAATCTGAACTCATTATCATTTCAGGCCTCCCAAAAGCTCTCTACCACCATCCTCTTGCCTTGCCCATGTTTAACAGTAGACCAGGGTCTGTCTTTCCACAAGACCCTTCTCCATCCCCATTACAGTTACCATCTTGTTCCAGCTGCCCTACAAAACTAACAGGCAGAGTGGGACCTACCTCAAGACCTTCAGCTTGTCCTACACCCCACAGGGCTCAGGAGGCATCTCAGGGGGCTCGTACAAACTGATGAAAAGCAGACAGGAATAGACAGAGCATTACAGCATCAAACCCTGCAGCAGAGGTACATGAGAGAGCTGCAGCAAGCAAAGGCCTGACAGACGTCTCTGAGAAGGAGCAGCAGCTGAAGCACAGACACATCCATCCTCTGTGCTAGGCATGGCCAGTGGTTTTCTTTGTGAAGAAGCTGGCCTGCAAAGCAAAGAGGCAGTCCCTCATGACAATGATCCATGAGCATCCCAAACCCCAGCAGGGCTGGGATCCCTCAGTGCAGAGGAGAGCGTGGTGGGAGCCCAGCCTTCACCCCCTGCCCACTGAATCACTGTCACTGAATCACCAATGCACACCACAGCTAATGCTGACAGGAATGCACTAAAACCAGTCTGAAAACCCAAAGCCTGGCCAAGTGAGAGCCCGAAGCAAACACCCAAAGCACTGCAGAAGCACAAAAGCAGCCCGGAGGCAGCTTGTTCGCAATTGGCAACGCACCAGGGCAATGGCCTCGGCTCTCCTGTTGCTACTCGAGTGTTAATCGTTGCTCAACAGCCTCAGGAATCCTGACAAAAACCCGGAACAAGTCCAAAACAGCAGAGCCAGGGCCAGCAAACACATGCAAAGGCGCTCTGGGGACATTTCTGTCCTTCGTCTGCCACCGTGTGGGGAAGGTGAGAGAGGAACCAGCCACTAAATCAGTGCAACACAGTTCACACTGAAAAGTCTGTCACATGTGATCCCTGAAACCTGCAGCCTGGCCAAAACTGAACAGGAAAGCCAAAACTGAGCTGAAGCAGCCAAAGCTTGGCCAAAACTGAACAGGAAAGCCAAAACTGAGCTGAGCCAGCCAAAGCCTGGCCAAAACTGAACCTCAAAGCTGCGATTCATTTCCCCACACTCCTCTATTTGCTACATAAAGCTGCACAACAAAGAA
>WBNH01012563.1:41218-51838 GCA_013401255.1 Urocolius indicus
AGACCCCTCTGTGCCCCCCACCCCCCCCCCCTTGAATGCCCCACACTGCCCCAGCCCCTCTCCTGCTGCTCTGCCAAGGCTGTGGGTTGCAGCAGCCGGTGCCCCCCTCCCCAAATCACAGCCTCCTGCACAGGTCCTGCTGCCCCATGGCCTGGCAGGAGGCTGACTGCAGCCCAGTGCCCACACTGAGGTGTGAGAGGCATCCCTCAGCTGGAGTGTCACATCCTCCATGCCTCAGTTTCTCTTCCTGGAGAAGAATCAAACCTCCCACCTCCTCCAAAAAAAAAAAACTGCACCTTGTCCATCCCTGACCCCCTCTCTCACACAACAAATCCCCAGCTTGCTCTGCCCATGGATTTTTTGCTGGAAAAACCCTTTATTTTCCAAGATTTAGAAGCTCACAGCCCTGCCCTGCTGCAGCCACCAAGGACATGCAGCAGCATCCCACATCCCTGGAGGGACCCAGGGAGCAACTCCCCAGCAGCATCCCCAACCTCATGGGATCCCCCCAAAACACGAGGGGCTGGCACAAGTATCACCCCCAAGCCCCTTCAACCCTGTGGGTCGAACCCTCTTTCCTTCATCCCCAGAGGAGGATCAGTGACAAGGAGGATTCCAGGGCAGCCCACATTTTGGGGAGCCTGGTGAAGCCACCCAGAGTTTGTGAAGCCTGGTTCCAACGCCACAGCGGGTCAGGAAGCCTCCTCTGATCCTGATGCTGAGTCTCTCTCCAGCTGAGGCTGTTGGGTGAAATCCTGTGGGAGATGCAGAAAGAAGAGAAGCAGAAAGGCCCCTCAACCGTGGCCTCAGGGCTCTCCCCCAGCCTCCCACCAACCACCACCGGCCACGGCACCCCCCGTGCGATTCCCATCTCACCTGCCTCCAGCACGTCTCCAGCAGGACACTGGTACAGAGCAGGCACCACAGCTCCCCCAGCAACGAGAGGAGGACGTGTAGGACATCAGTCCAGCGGCCCACGGTGAGGAGGAGGATGAAGAGGCCGCCCATCCGCACCAGCACCGTCTGGCACGCCGCTCGCAAGCCCGCGCTCTGCCGCGGCTCCTCTGGCAGGACACGGTGGGGGGAAAGTCACCACGCTGAGGGACCGGCCCCAGGGTGCCCCATGGACCCCCTAATGCAGCTTCCAGGATGCCCCAGCTACTGCCAGGATGTACCATACAGCCCCCTCTACAGCCCCAGCGTGCCACACAGCCCCCAGTGTCACCCCTGTGCTCCCAGTACAGCCCCAGGATGCCCCACACTGCCCCAGATATCCCCTACACAACCCCAGGATGCCCCTTGTGCTCTCAGTACAGCCCCAGGGTGCCATACAGCCCCCCGTGTCACCCCTGTGCTCCCAGTACAGCCCCAGGATGCCCCACACTGCCCCAGATATCCCCTACACAACCCCAGGATGCCCCCTGTGCTCCCAGTACAGCTTCAGGATGCCCCACACTGCCTCATATACCCCCTACACAATCCCAGGATATCCCCTGTGTTCCCAATACAGTTTCAGGATGTCACACATTGTCCCACATATCCCCTACACAACCCCAGGATGCCCCCTGTGCTCCTAATACAGTTTCAGGATGTCACACACTGCTCTATATATCCCCTACACAACCCAGGACGTCCCCTATACACCCATACAGCCTGAGGATGAGCCATAGTGCCCCATATAATGCCAGGACATACCATATACCCTCTACCCATGTGCTCCCAGCCAGCCCCAGGATGCCACATACTGCCCTATATACCCCGTACACAACCCCAGAATGCGCCCTGTGCTCCCAATACAGCTTCATGATAAGCCACACTGCCCCATATACTCCCTACACAACCCCAGGATGTCCCCTGTGCTCCCAATACAGTCTCAGGATGCCCCACACTGCCCCATAAATCCCCTACACAGCCCCAGAATATCCCCTATACACCCAATACAGCCTCAGGATGAACCATAGTGCACCATATAACGCCAGGACATACCATATACCCCCTACACAACCTCAGGATGCCCCCTATACTCCCAATACAGCTTCAGGATGAGACACATCGCCCCATATACCCTCACATAACCCCAGGATGCCTCCTATACTACCAATACAGTCCCAGATGCCCCATACTGCCCCATATATCCCCTGAAGGTACCATATAAGCCCTACTCAACCCCAGGATGTCTCCTATATTCCCAGACAGCTCCAGGATGCCCCACACTGCCCCATATACCCCCAGCATATACCATTCATCACCCACATAAACCCAGGATGTCCCTTATACACCCATAAAAGCCTCAGGATGAGCCATAGTGCTCCACAGAGCCCAAACACATACCATATAGCCCCTACACAACCTCAGGATGACCTATACTGCCCCGTATAGCCCCCAGGATATACCATATATCCCCTACATAACCCCAGGGTGCCCTCTAAAGTCCCAATACAGCTCCAGGATGACCCACACTGCCCCATATAACCCTAGAACTTCCCATAGAGAAAGACAAGGGCTGGAGAAGACCTCTAGAGATCAGTGCAACCCCCTGCCAAAGCAGGTTTCCCTCCATCAAGCCCCATGGGAATGCATCCAGATGGTTTTGGACATGTTCCTGTTATATATATATATATATATATATATATATCCCTATAGACCCCACCCAGCATGCCCCATGGGCTCCCTGCACAGCCCCAGGATGCCCCACAGGCCCCCTGCACACGCCCAGGATGCCCCATGTTGGGACAAATCCTCCTCAACCCCAGAAAAAAAAAAAGACCCCACCCCACTAACTGGGGNTTTGTTCCCTGTTTCAGTGAGGGAGCCCTGGCAGGGGCTGCCCAGATGGGCTGTGGAGGCTCCTTCTCTGGAGACATCCCAACCCAGCTGGATGAGTTCCTGTGTGCCCTGCTCTAGGTGCTGCTGCTCTGGCAGGGGGGTTGCACTGGATGAGCTTTCCAGCTCCCTTCCAGCCCTGGAGATGTTATGACTGTGTGGCTCTGTGTGACTCTGTGACCCTGTGCCTGTGTCACCCTGTGCCCCTGTGTCACCCTGTGCCTCTATGGCTGTGTGACTCTGTGCCCCTGTGCCTGTGTCTCCCTGTGCCTCTCACCTTGCATGTAGACCACCAGCAGCGTGTAGCAGATGGTGAGGGGTGTCCAGAAGCGCACGGCCTCCGCCGTGGACAGGAAGTCGCGGTTGATGAGGGTGACGGCGGCCAGGTCGGCCACGGCGAAGGCCACGGCCAGGGCGTTGCGCAGCAGGCGCGGGATGCGGTGTGCCGAGGCCAGCAGCAGGATGCAGGCGCCGCAGTAGCGCTGCCGGCTGTGCAGCTCATACAAGGTGCAGACATGACGAGCCAAGCGCCGGCTGTACGTAGCCAACAGCCCCGCCAGCCCCACGGCCAGCAGCAGGTTGTAGGTCCTGTGGGGAGCTTCTTCCAGCAAGAAGCTGAGGCTGCAGGACATCCCACAGCCCAGAGAGTACTGGCACAGCAGGTAGAGCTGACTGCTGGGGGTGCCCTGCGAGAGGGGACGGGCCCGTTAGCTGCTGCAGAGGCTGCGGAGCAGCAAGGGGGTGATAGAAACTTGACAGTTGGTAAAGCCCTTGAAGCTGCTGCAGTCCCAGCCCTGCCCTCCCCCTGCCCAGCCCAGCACTGACCCACAGCCCTCAGCACCTCAGCCCCACGCCTTTGGGATCCCTCCAGGGCTGGGCACTGCCCCAGCTCCCTGGGCAGCCTGGCACAGGGGCTGACACCCCTCTCAGGGAAACAGTTCTGCCTCAGCTCCAGCCTCAACCTCCCCTGGGGCAGCTGCAGCCCATTTGCCCCTTGTCCTGTCATTCATGGCTGGGGAGCAGAGCCCGACCCCCAGCTCCCTGCAGCCTCCTGTCAGGGAGTGTCAGAGAGGGCTCCTGGCTGCCCTCAGCCTCCTCTTCTCCAGCCTCAACACCCCCATTCATTCCCTCAGCCCCTCCCCAGCACCCTTGTGCTCCAGCCCCTTCCCTGGCTTATTGCTGCTGGCTGTGCCATGCAGGGCTCCCTCTGTGCTGCAGCCTCCCTGTAACCCCAAAGACACTACAAGCAGGCAAAGGCAAAGCAACATGTGCCTTCCTCCACACCAGCCACCCTCAACCTCCTCACACAGGCTGCCAAGCCCCACCTCCCCCCCCAAACACACACACAACACCCCGTGCCTCAGTTTCCCCCCTCTCCTGTTCTCACCTTGCTGAAGGAGAGGGCGGTGGAGACGGCTCTGAGGGAGAACTCCAGCACCACCAGCGCAGCCACACGTGAGCCCACCAGCGCCAGCACGGCCGCCAGCAGCATGGCCTGCAGTGGCTCCAGCAGCCGCCACTGCGCGCCCAGCGCCCGCTTCTGCGCCTGCCTTGAGGGGCTGCTGCACAGCCCGAGGGGATGCTCAGCCAGGCAGGATGGAACCTTCCTCCTCTGCCACCCCCCAACACGTGGTGACAGGCTGAGACACCCCCCATCACTCCCCACCCTCCCCCCACACAGTAATTGGTGAGCCCCCAAAACAAAACCCATTGGGAAGGGGCAGAGGGGCTGCTGCTTACTTCAGGCACTGGATGTAGAGATAAACCTTCATGAGGCTGCAGAGCACAGAGACGGCGCAGGCACCCACCAGCCCTGTGGGGAAAAGGTGGTCACTGGTGTGCGTGTGTGTGTCCCCCCACCCCTGGGCTGTCCCCAAACCCACCCCCACACCACCCCTGAGGGCTCTCACCTTGCAGGAGGGCATCCAGCAGCGCCCAGCCCCACGCCAGCCCAGGCAACGCCGGCAACCAGGAGCCCAGAGAAAACATTTTCAGTGGAGAGGAGCCACGGGCCAGCCGAGGCCTCGGCTCCAAGGTCCGTGGGGCGGAGGCTGAGGGTGGCTCCCCCAGGGCTAGTAAATCATTACCAGGGCAAGTGAGGGCAGCTGGAGCTCAGCTTCTCTGGCCAGGGCTCCAGCTGCCCAACGGAGGGGAAAATCAGGGTGGGCAAAGGGATAGATGCAGTGATGAGATGCGTATAGCAGAGCTCAGGGCTCACCAAGCACCTTTAATCCCTCTTCCTCAGCATCACCCTGATCCTCCACAGCCTGATACAAAGCAGCATTTGAGGTCTCACCACATCCCCCTCCCCACCTCCTTTACACCACCCCAAGGACCCCCAAACAACGCCAGCAACGGTGAAGCCCTTTTATTAAGAGCGGTGGAGCCCGTCCCCCGAGGCTGGGGGCTGCCGGGGCCGCACCATCTTCCTGAGCTCGTCCCAAAAGAAGAGGCTGAGGACGGTGTGAGGCCCGAGGCGGAGGTAGACGGCACCGATGCCTTTGTACAAACCCAGCAGCCCCTCTCTGCTGGAGATCTGCACGATGCAATCCACAAAACCCCGGTAGAGCTTGCCCTGGAGAGAGAGGAGCCGGCTGCCATCCAGGGAGGAACCCTTCCCCCCCAAACCTCCCTGTATCCTTCCTACCCCCAACCCCAGCATCTTCCAAATGGCCTTACCGTGCCGTCAGCTTCCACGGGCTGGTTGTAGAGACGGGTGCTGACCACATCCAAGGGCGTCATGGTCAGTGCCACGGCCACGCCGCTCACCATGCCCCCTGCCAGCACTGCGGCCCAGCTGCCCTCCCCAAACCACTGTGGGAAGCGCCGGTCGTCACCTCTTTCCCCCTTCACCCCTCACTATAAAGGGGGAGATGGAGGAAGAGGGTGCCCAGAGGTGATCCCCTCCCTCACCTGGTGCTGGCAGACCCAGTCCCTGGCAGAGGTGAAGGTGGCGAGTTGTGCTGCTGAGCCCACGGCCACGCGGGGCACGGCACCCGTCACCCCCCGCCACAGCCCCACCACGCCGTGCTGCTGGTAGATGCTCCTGAAAGCTCCCCAGATGTTCTGGGGAAGAAAAGAAATGCAGGAAAAAAATGAGAGTGGTGTCAGTAAACCCCCTCCTCACACACACCCCCCACCCATGGGGTGCAAACCCCCACCCATGGGGTGCAAACCCCCATCCCCTGCTCAGCTGCCGTGGCTCCGGGTGGCTGCCGGGTCCCACGGGGTGTCTGGATCCAGCGTCACGGCTTTGTGTCCCCGTCACCACGTCCCCATCATTCCACCCCCTCCTCCTCCTCCTTGTCCTTGGGCTGTTATTTATAGCATCTCCACAGGGCTGAGCTGCCAAACAGCAGCTTTAAATACCCAATGGTCAAAATAGTATTGTCCCTGTCCCAGTGTGTGTGTGTGGCTGAGGTGCTGATGCTAAATCCTGTGTGTGTGTCCCCTTCCCTCCCTCCACCTCCCATCTCCACCCCATCCCCACTCACCTCGTGGTTGTGCTGGTGGCCCACAGCCACGGCCCCCAGGGTCTGGGCTTGGAGGTGAGTCTTAACCTGGGATGGGGACACAATGCTGGGTGACAAATCCCCCCTGGGCATGATTCTCTCAGCTTTTTTGAGGGTGGAAGGGGGGGATGGAGCAGATGTGGGGTGCTCAGATGTGTTAACAAGCAGCACCTTCAGACTTTGAACCCTATTTCCTCCCCATCACCAGCAGCTCAGGGCAAAGGACTCCTCTCTCAGTGCAGCCCTCTCCACTTTTTTGAGCTCTGCACCCCCCAAAACCAGGGGGAAGACCTCAAAAACGAAGGGGAAGGGGGAAGCCACTCCAATTTGCTAATGAGGGGTTTCTCTGCTCAGGTTTCCAGCAGAGGGGATTGGGAGGAAAGGAAAGGGGATGGGGGAGGTTGGGAGTGTGTCTAAAACAGCCCCACACTTTTGGGGGTGCAAAGCAGAGCAAGGGTAGTGGTGATGGGAGGGGGGATGCACTGAGATGCTGCCAAGGTCTGGGCTGCAGAAAGCTTTTAGCAGGGGGGGAGGGGGGTGCAAAGCAGACCAAGGGTGGGGTGGGGGGGGGAATGCACCGAGGTGNGCGGGCGCGGCGGGCGGGAGCGGGGGGTTGAGGGGGCGGGTGGGGGTGTGGGGGGTGTGCACTGAGAGGCTGCCAAGCTCTGAGCTGGAAGGAAGCTTTTATCAGGGGGTAAGAGGGGTGGAAACCAGAGCAAGAGTAGGGAGGGGAATGCACTGAGATGCTGCCAAGCCCCTGGCTGCAGAGAGCTTTTAGCTGGGGGTGAGGGGGATGCAAAGCAGAGCAAGGGTGGTGGGGGGGATGCACTGAGATGCTGCCAAGCTCTGGGCTGCAGAAAGCTTTCAGCACTGGCTAAAGGTGGGGGGGGGTCTCCCAAAACCACCCCCACACACACACTCACACATCCCCTGTCACTCACCAGGTACGCGGGGCTGCCCACAAAAGCTCCCACCGCCCCAGCCACGGCTCCGGCAGCCACAGTCCCTCCGGGATACCCGGTCCAGCCGACATCCTCAGCACACGAGTAGCAATAAAAACGGACTCCGTTCATCAATCCCTGATAGAGGAGCCCCGCGGCCAGGCCTTTCTGCAGCCCCCGCAGCCCATCGGCTCTGCACACGGCAGCCACAGCCCGCAGCACCCCGCGGTACGGCCGGGGGTAAGTGCCGGGGGGCTGCAGCTCCCCCTGCAACTGCAGCCGCGTCTTCACCACCTCCAGAGGGTTGGTGAGGACACAAGCCAAGCAACCCGCCGCGGCTCCCAGAGCCAGGTCGATCACCGGAGGGACTCCCCCGCTTGGAGAACCCTTGGAGACGAAGGGATGGTTTTGGGAAGGGTAAGAAAAGTCGTGGAAGGTTGTGGGGACCCCGGCTCCTGTCGCCATCCAGCAACAACCCGCCCGCGGGGATGGATCCGGCTCCTGCTCCTCCTCCTGCAGAGAGGAGGGAGGAGGAGGAGGAGGAAGAGCAAGCACCACCTCTTGCAAAACACACCCCCCACCACCACCCTGCACAGCCTCCCCCCAGTTTGGGGAAGGGATATGGGGCAAAGGTCAGGTGTAGGGGGGTTGGTTTTCTTTCCCTCCCTCCCTTCTCCGGGCTCATGTGATGCCTTGGTGTAAATGGGGGGGTAAAAAAAGACCTTTCTCCCCCCTCCCCCCCAAAACCAAACCCAAACTGCTGTCAAATGGAACTGAAAGGTAAGGAAGGATGGGTCTGGGGGTCCCACACAGCCCTCTCCACACAGCCCTGAGATGTGAGGACTGGGTAACTCGTGTGTTTGCAGTTCAGCCCCTCTCAGGGTCCCCAAAATGCTTTGAAATTGGAGCTTCACAGGCCAAAATTCACTGTCCACTGTCACTGTCCACCCTCCACCCTCACCATAGATTCCTGTTTTTAGGGCTGCACAGTGAGCCCTTGGGATCTGGGGTTACAGCTGGCCAAGCCCCCAAATTCCCCAACTCTCCTGCCCCAAAGGCTGCCCTGTGGCTCTTATCTCCCCCCCCCCCCACACACACAGCCCCCCTCTTTGACCCCAAAAGGTGAGGGAGGGTCACTGGGCTGTTTATTCCTTGTCTAGACTGGGAGTAGCTCAGGTAACTCAGGGTTGAAGCCCTGACCCTGCACAACTCCCCCCTTCTCTCCTCCCCCTTTCTTTGTCCAGCCTCCCCATCTCCACCTCCTCACCTCAAAGCCAAGCTCCAGCACCATGGGGTAGATGAGGGGAGAAGATTGAATGAGCAACCCCCAGCCCTGGACCCTGGGCTAAATCTGAGGTTACCAATGCAGGTTTATTTGGGGAGGGGGAAAGGTAGTAGATGTACATACATATACATTCAGTCCCATACGTTTTCCTCCCCCCAAAAAAGGCCCCATGAACATATATTACAGGAGAAGGGCTGGGGATTGTTATTATTGAAGAGCTGGGGTTGTGCCCCACAGGGTTGGGCTGCAGAGGGCAAGTGGCAACGAGTCCTCCCTGGCCTCAGATATGGTGAGAAGATGGGGCTGTGTTTGGGTGGCAGCCAACGTGATGACATCCCCTTGGGACACCTGGAGAGCGTGGGACTCCCTCTCTCCTCTCCTCAGCACACAGGGAGAAGCATCCAAACTGCCACCAGCCTTCTGACATCTTCTGGCACCACGGTGGGAAGATGAAAGGCCGAATCTGTGGCCCTGCTCCCTTCTTCCTTCAGCCTCAAAACCTCAGCCACAGGTCCAGAGGTGCTTTGGTGATGTCCAGAGGCTCCAGGTGAGATCTCCCAAGCAGGAGGAGGTGAAGCAGTGCTGTACCAGGTGATTGTATTAGCAAAGAGCAAACATGCACAGGAGCCCTTCAGCCTTCCTGCCTCACCCCTTCAACCCTGCTCTGAAGGGAACAAGCTCCTCAGTCCTGCTCTCCACCACCACGGGGGAATGCTCAGTCTCAGCCCAACCTCTTCCCTCACCACTACTGACATCTTATTTCATGAAAGGCAGATGATTTTTGCCCCATGGCAGCTGGATGAGGAGGAGGAGCAGGGAAAGCAGCTGAGCTGGGCCTGGCCTCCAGCGTGGCAAAGGGTTGGGCTGCTCTCCCCAAAAGGCGCTACGTGGTCCCCGACGTGGTGGGGACAGGCTGTGCCTTCCTGCTGGGGACCGAGCCATGGCAGGAGGGTTTGAGGGAGGATGGGGTGGGCAGCCAGATCCAGGGCTTGTTCTCCAAAGAAACCACGGGCTCCTGTGAGCTGTCCTTTCCCCCTCCCAGCCAGGGTTAACACCAGGGGTCCCGCTCTGCCCGGCCACGGCAGAGGCTGTCGCTGCGCTGCCACGCGCTGTCCATCAGGCTCTGGGCATCTTCACACTTCTTCTTGATGGCAGCATCCAGAACGGTCTTGTGCAGGAGATCAACCTGCAACACACCCCCAAAGGGTTACTCAGCAAAGGGAATGAACGAACAACAGCTGCTGCTTCTGGCCTGGGTTGTGAAAAAGGGTTTCAAAAGCAGAAGGGAAAGTCGCTTTGTGTGGTGAAGGTGGATGGATGGGGCTACCCCAGGGCACTCGGGCTCCAAGTGCAACATCCAGTGGTTGGAAAGGAGCTGCAGGGCTGTCCTTGCCCTTTGTATCTTCACCCTGCAGGGAAAAATCCACCCCTGCCTGCCTTGGTGGGGCCCTGTTTGCCTTTTCTCCCTCACCTTCCAAGCATCCCCCATCCAGTGCAGCCCTTCCACACACTCACCTGGTAGATGTTCCTCCAGGCAGCGTTCAGCGCCGACAGGAACCTCTCCAGCTCTGTAGTGCAACTAAAATAAAGGACCCAGGGGGGCAGGAACTGTTTGCTGTTGTCCTGAGCAAACTCCTAAACACCAAGAGAGAGGGTTGAGTGTTATCACTGCGGTCCTTGCCCAGCCCTCAGGCCAGCCAGTCCCAAAGCACCAGGCTCACCAGGATGCAGTACTCCTTCCCAGCCTCTGTGGAGATGGCAGTGATGTCTGTCAGCTCCACGGTGCTCAGGGAGCGGAAGAAGCTTGTCTGGCAGTCCTCATGGCAGGTGAAGGCCTTCTCATCCGTCAGCACGAGGCAACAGGGGACACAAGGCGTAGGGGCAACACCCTGAGGGATCACCTGCAAGGGTTGGGGAAAGGCAGGGGAGGGGTTAAAATGTGGCATCAAGGAGCTCTGACTCCATGAGGTGCCCCATGGGGAAACTTTCCTGGCTTGGGAGAAAACTGCCTGCTTCATCCCTGCCAGACATCACTGCTTCCACAGCTCCAGGGCTGTGT
>WBNH01012566.1:0-13342 GCA_013401255.1 Urocolius indicus
TGTATCGGCAGAAGCCGCAGCTCATGGGGACAACCCACACCAGAGAACTTTGTTGAGGACTGTGTTCCATGGGAGGGACCCCGAATAGGAGGAGGTGAAGAATGCCAGGAGTCGTCCTCATCTGAGAAGACAGGAGCGGCAGAGCCCATCTGTGAGAGACTGACCACATCGCCCATTCCTTGCCCCCCGAGCTGTTGTGGGGAGGAGGTAGAGGTATCGGGAGCAGTGAGCTGGGCCTGGGAAGAAAGGAGAGATGAGGGAGATCTTAAATTGCTGGTTGTAATTTTTCTCAATCATCCTACTCCCCATTTGCTTTTGTTCCATTCTGTTGCTTGTAGAATAAACTTTCCTACTTCCCTCTCTAAGTCAAGTACTGGAATCTGTTTTGCCCAGAACTGTAATTGGCAGTGAGCCCTCCCTGCCCTTGTCTCAATCCACAACAACCTTGCTTATCTTTGTACTCCCATTTCACTGGGGCCTCCGCCATCCTAACGAGGGTGGAGGTGGATGGGGGCACCGAGTGAGAGACTGTCGTGGTGCTTATGTGCTAGCTGGGCCAAACCACAACAGCATTTCATCTGTGCTCCGTGATCATTGAAAAACAATAGAGAATGGCTCAGCAATAATGTCAGACAGCTCTGTCAGCACTTTTGAGTGCATTCCATGAGGGCCCATGCACTTATGAGTGTCTAGTTTGCCTAACAGGTCTCTAACTCCATCCTCATTTACTGAAGGGAAGGTCTTCCATTCTCCAGACTGTCACTGTCCTCCAGGGTCTGGGCATCCCGAGGGCCAGTCTTGTTTGTAAAGACTGAAGCAAAAAAAGCGTTCAGTAGCTCTGACGTCTCTGAATCCTCTGTCACCAGGGCACCCTCCTCATTCAGCAGTGGGCCCACATTTTCCCTGATCTTCCTTTTGCTACTGATGTGCTTGAAGAAGCCCTGCTTGTTTTTCTTTACTTTCCTTGCCAGACTTAAAGACCCAAAAGGGCTTTAATCTTCTTGTTTTCATCCCTATATGATCTGACTACATTCCTATACTCTTCCCAAGTGCCCAGGCTCTTTTTCCATCTTCCATAGACTTCTTTCTTCTCCTTGAGTTGCTCCAGTATCTCCTTGTTCATCCACACGGGCCTCTTGTGTCCTTTTCCTGATTTTCTGCTTGTGGAGATACACTAATACTGTGCTTGGAAGAAGTGCCACTTGAAGACTGATCAGAGTTCTTGGGCACTCCTACAGTCTAGAATCCTATCCTGTGAAATTCCTCCAAGCAGATATTTGAAGAGGCCAAAATCAGCTTACCTGAAGTCCAGGGTCACAATCGTGCTTGGTGCCCTGCTTCTTCCATGCAGGATCTCAAACTCCGCCATCTCACATTCACTGCAGTTGAGGCTGCCTACAACTTTCACATCCCCAGCCAGACCTTCTTTAGTTGTCAGTACCAGGTCCAGCAGCACACCTCTCCTCGCTGGTTCCTCAACCACCTGTGACAGGATGCTATCATCAACAATCTGTAGGAGCCTCCTGGACTGTGTGTGCTTCGCTGAGTGGCTTTGCCAGCAAATAGCAGGGTGGTTGAAGTCCCCCATGAGGACCAGGGATTATGAAGCAGCTCTCAGTTGTTTGTGGAAGGCCTCATCCACTTCCTCTTGCTGATCAAGTGGCCTGTAGTAAACTCCCACAATGGTATCACCCACATTATGCCGCCCCTTAATTCTCACCTATAAACACCGAATCTGCCACTCATCCCTGTCCAGGCAGAGCTCAATGCACTCTAATTGGTCTCTCACATATAGAGCCACTCCATCCCCTTGCCTCATTGGCCTTTCTTTTCTAAATAATAGCTACCTGTAGCTGTGCTCCAGCCATGTGAGCTGCCCCATCATGTCTGCATAACTGCAGTGAGATCATGGCCCTGCATCCACACCTACATCTCCAGCTCCTCCTGTTTACTCCCCAGGCTGCATGCATTGGTGCCCAGGCAGTGTAGGGGCTCACTGGAGCATACAGGTTTACCTGGGTGGGTGCAAGAGGATCCTCCACAGTTAGACATTCAGGGCAGCCAGCCTTCAGTGTCTCATCACAAGGTGCAGCTGAGGAGCCCTCATCATTGCATTCCCTGCTCTGACCTGTTTCCTTTTTGGATAAGAGGGCACATACTTTGCCATTTCGCCTGCTATCTCTCAAGTCCTTCAGTTTAAAGCTCTCTTAACCAAGTTGTCAAACCTATTGCCAAAGATACCAGTGCCCTCATGGGAGAGGTGTATTCCATCCTGCCCTGACAAATTAGTCATCACAGAAGGTCCCATTGTCATAAAAACCAAAACCTTCTTGTCAGCACCAGCCTCTAAGCCAGGAGTTAATCTGTAAAATTTTTTCTGTTATTTGGTGTCTCTTTTCCTCTGATGGGCAAGATGGAGGAAAAGATAACTTTTTCAGTGGAGGCTGGTATATGATTGTGGAACTATCTGTCAATCTCCATCAATGTTGCTCCAATGCTATCGAGTCTACCAATGGTTTCTTGCAGCTCTTCCACTTGATGCTACAACTCTTGGACTTGACAGACACTTAACACATATACTGGCTTTAGTAAGGGATACACGTAAACACTTGCTGCAGTCCACTTGCACTGAAGCATCCTTGCTACTCAGCTCCATCTGGGTAGATGCGTTGATCTTTAGCAGGACATTCTCATTCTGGGCCCTGTGTTTAGCTTGCAGGTGAGTGCTCACCATCACTTTATCTTGACGCTGCAGTGCTCCACCTGGTTGTGGCGCTCTGTGTGAGTTGTTCCCTGCCTGTCCTCCCTGCTCACCCTGCCAGCACCAGCTTCCTTACCAGGCCCTGTTTGCCTGCTCACACTCCTTGGGGACCCTTTAAACCCACCATGGCTGCATTGGCTCCACCTCTCAGCAGGACCGGCCCCCTGCAAGAGCTGCTGCTCCTGGCTGGTCTCCTCTTCCTTCCTTGCATTATCTTTATTGAGCAAAAATAGATCACTAGGAGATGCATAGAACTGTGGCAGGTGCTTGTTGCTTTATCATATGTACCAGTGACATTGAAGTTTGGTTAATTTTTCATGTTCTTTTTTTCATCCTAAATGATAAATAATTAATAACCTTTTAAAGCCTAGAAAAGCCTTTATTGTATAAAAGGCCCAATGTCTAGTTAACAGAACAACATCCTAACTAAAATCAATGTATGTGATCTGAGTGGGCATGTCAGATTATTATTAACTTCTAGGAAATAAACCTGATGTACTCAGAATGGCTTAATCAACTGGAGCTAAATTTTACTGTAGAGAAACCAAGAATGTTCCAGATCAGTTTTTTTTAATGCTTCTCTCTTGTTGGATGGTAACAGCACAAGAGTATTTGCAATAAGAGGAAGCAGTTTCATAGCACTGCACATTTTCAGAGTGCTGCAAACTCACTAGGTAGTCAGTCACTCTGTCATCTCCATGGGGGAGAAAGTAGTTAATTATTATGATCCCTATGATCATAAGCGGGGTATTGGAAATAAAAGGCTATGTTGCAGTTAGCAATAGCATGAATGGGAGAGTGGGTCTGTAGGGCAAAACAGTAGGTGCTGTGAACCTGAAGTCTGACTTCCAGGTTTTGTTTGGACAGGATTGCTTTGCGTTAAACTAGGTCTAGTCTGATCCCAGGGACTAAATGCCTGGTTATGTCTAGACTAGAGTGCATGAGATGTGGACCTTAACTTTTTTTTTTTGTTTGTTTCATTCTAAAGGAATCCAGCTTCTCACTTGGGTACATTTTCATGATAATGAAGGAGAGAGCACAGTGAGCAAGGGAGATGAGGAGGTTTGTTTTGGAAGTGTTCCCTTAGTCTAACTTAAAGACTAGTGTGTGTCTGCCCAGAGTGATACCCTGACAAGTGGGAGTTTTGCTGTGCCTAGTAGGTTACTTGTCCAGTCTGGAGAAAGGGAGGCTTGAGGGAGAGACCTTACTGTTCAACTCCCTGGAGGGAGCAAGGTGGGGATTGGTCTCTTCTTCCAAGTAACCAGTGATAGGATGAGAGAAAATAGCCTCAGATTGCGCCAGAGGAGTTTTAGATTGGGTATGAGGAAAAATTTCTTCACCAAACGGATTGTCAAGCATTAGAACAAACTACCATAGGAAGTGATTGAGTCACTATCCCTGGAGGTAGTTAAAAACCTGTAGACCTGGTGCTCAGGGACATGGCCTAACAGTGGATATGAGGTTTATGATTGGACTTGATGATCTTAAGGGTCTTTTCTAGCCTAAATGTGTCTGTGATTTGCAGATTGTCAGAGCTGGTAAGCACAGCGAAACTGGAAAAAAGGTTTTGTTTAGAAGCATCTCCAAATAGCATTTATGTACATTTTATATACATGGAACAATAAATGGCCTTGGTGGCTCGCTACTACTTTGCACAAAAGTAGTGGAACTGGCATCTCACCTCAGGAATTTTCACTCCCTGATAGTGCTGAGAGAAAATGTAATATTGATCTTTTGAAATAGATTGGTTTATATTTAAAAACATCTTTTAATTAAGCTTGATTTTCATTAAGAACATGACGTACTTATTATATGTTTCTGTACTCATTGCCAGTGGTAATTTAAAGTCATTAGTCCATTACATGCAAAAACTTTGAATATATTGTTCTCTTTATGGTGTTTTAAAATTTGAACTTGTTGGAACCATTAATGATATTTCATTTGTCCTTTGCTTCACTTTTCACGTTGGACCCTGCGGAAAGTTTATATTGCAACATAATTGGTTAGAGAAGTGTTTTTGATTAGGCATTGTCAGAACTCTGGTTATCATTTGTCTTTTTTAACATCTAAATATCTAGTATTTTTTGTCTGATTTGACCTTTTCTTTCAGTTAATGGTTACAGCTTCTGTCAATTCACATCGTTGTTCTTCAACAGAAAAAGAGAGAAAGCCGTTAATAATAAATGTTTCTGAACTTAAAAATAAGGAACTGAGCTGGGAAAAATGGAAGAAATGAAAGATATCTATCCTTATGCCTCTCTTTACATATGGAAATCTATTCCTACAGCCTTCAAAACATCTTTGACCTATGCAGTGTGTGCACCTGCACAACGGTGTTGTTAGAATGAGAGGTTTGTTGCAGGCTTTATAATGTATCTGTCAAGATGACCCTGACTTGAATTTTTTCATGCTTAAAGTGAGCCACATGTCTAACTTGACATACATTTCTTTTACACATTTCTCAGAAGTTTTTTGACGACTACAAAAAGCAGAAAGTAAAATTTTAATTTAAGGAAGAAATAGAAAGCTTTTGATCAGGTGGTTGATAGAACACGTTTACAGTGTTGGAGAATTATGTCTACACTAACTTGGAGGAAAAAATGAGTCTTAGTCCATTAGTTGAATTTTAAGGCAGCAGCTATTACACTTTAGTGTTACAAGAGTAAAATACTGCCCTAAATGTCATCATACGTAATAGTGAGAGCAAAAAGCTCCTAACTTTATTGAGATTATAGTTCACCACCACAGATCTTGTATTATTCTTAATAGGAAAAAAAGTAAGAAGAGAAAGCAAAACATGAAATAACTCTTGAGACTGGAATCAAGTTGAAGCCATATAGTCTGCAATCTGAATTAGTGGGACATGGAAGTAAAACCCATTGACTTCCTTGTTCAACTTCACAAAGAGAATTTTGTGGTTTAAACTCATCCAGGAACAAGAGACCATGATTAGACTCAAGTACCACAGACATAAGAATTCCCAAAGGGCAGGGAGGGCTTAATTGCAAATTATAATCCAGGACAAAACAGACCAGGCTACTCGGCTTGGGGAAGAAAACTGAAAATAATTTAATCCACCATCAACCAAAACATAACCATAAAACCCCTAAACATAACAAATAGAAAACAACACAGAGTGGCACAATGATCAAGAGCACAACCAGCCCTTGAAGACCTCACCTCCATCTTGTATCACTCCTGCATGTCCTCCCAAGCACTTCAAATTCCCATCCTTAAATAGTGATGGCAGAGGTGTCAGAAAGACCCGGAACTCTTTACTGGGTCTGCACTGCAGCCCCATATCCCTGTTAACAAGCAAAAGTAGCTCCTCACAAACCCATGACAGAGAACCACAGACTGTCATGGCCTCTCAGAAAATTAATAAATGTCTCATAAATGTGATTTGAAAGATGATCAGTTCAAGTAAGTAAGTCACAGTGTAATTGCATGATGGATTAGCTTCTAACTAAGATTGCTGGTAAAATGCATAAAAAGACACATCTATTCATGTAGTGCTATAATAGTCTTTCTTTGCAAAAGGAAAGACAATATTTTTGTTTAATAAGAGAATGTTTTGTAATTGTGCTTAGACTCATTGGTTCTGAAGTTCTAATGAGATTCCAGCTGGGATGGTTAAAACATTTGCTGTTCTGCAAAGTGCTGGGTTTGGGAAGTTTTAAAACACTTCACAGAGGGTTATTTATTGCATAAAATAGTGCAGTAAGTGAAGGTGAGAAACAGAGATTATATTTGCCAAAACCTACTTAACAGGTCAGAAAACGTACCAGAAGTAGAACATATTACCTGGATCCCAGTTCAGTTCATTTTCCAGTGAGCCTCTGTGGTTCACAAATCAAAGAAAATAATTTATACCTAGTTATTGAGTTGTAGGGGTGATGCTCCATCCTAGCTCCAATTTGTACAATCCTTGACTACAGCAAGGCTCCAGGGCATCTTCTTCCCTGCATACTTGATCTAGATGGCATTTCCCAGCATGAGAGAAATATTACTGTTTAGTAGTACACAAGCAACGATTTAGGAAGCCACTGTCTCTTCTCTTTGCTTGAGCTTGTAGAGCTTCAGTAGTGGTCAGTGTTTGTACTCACTCACTATGTTATCCAGAGCACATTTCAGCAGTAGTATGATTCAACCCAGGATTATATCTGTAAAAGGCCCTTGGAGGAAGGCCAGCGCTACAAAGAAACCTCTTATTTTCTCATTGGTAATTCAGAGTAGTTCTGCCTGGAATAGCTGAAAGCAAACATAGCTCAGGACAGTCTTTTTTGAAGTGCAGATACTTCGAGATGTTAGGGCATATTAATCTAGACTCTTGCAGGAGCAGTCCAGAGATAATCAGCTGGCCAGTTAATTGCCATGCAAATGATTGCAGGCTGTGAATGTTCTTACAAGTTCACATGCAAGTAGTGTGCCCACGTACTTTCATCACTGTGCGCATGCTTAGTGAAAGCAGTGCTTTCTGGCAGTGTCAGGCTTCCTGCATGCATGCCACCAGCAGTGGAGATGCGTTATGGTTGTGAAGCAAGCCCAGTGATTTTATAAACGTGTCAGGCATGTGGACTGTATATAGACCTGGTAAATTACACCCTCTGGAAAGTTCTGCTTTTACTGCTTATTTGATGTAGGTCCTTCCTTGCAGTGGGAGAAATGTCATGGCCAGCAACCCTGTATAACTGGATAGTAAATGGCCTTCCAACATAAAGTGTCTACTGTACATCTACAGAAATAGGAATCACTGGATTTCAGGCTTGCTGACTTGGGAAATATTGCAAAGGAAGAGAAGAATCTAAGACACTTCCTTTAGGCTTTAGACTGCAGTATTTAAGGCTACAAAAGTGTAGAACTTTTGAAATTTCACATGCCTTCCAGAGTTAATCAAATACTAGATTGCCTACAGTCATTTGTAGTTCAAGAGACAAAAATGCGCAAGTAATTGGAAGCTGGTATACAGAATAAAGTCACCATATCTGCACTTATTTTGTCCCAAGTTGTTGTCACAGCATTTGTGTTTTACTATAGACAGATAATGCACCTTCTAGTAGGGGATATGTGGTCAAAAGGAAGTATGTAGGGTTGTGATGCATTAGTAAGCACATTTCAAAATAAATCCATGTGTCACTGTGTGGAGATGCAGTTTGAATGGACAGCTATGTTCCCAGAGACTATTCTTGATACTGACTTGTGTTTTTAAAAAATTATAAAGATGCAAAGCAACAATGTAGGAAACATCTTATTAGCTGTGATTTGAAATGGATAGCTCATATAGAAAACTGTGTGGAATTCTTTTGTCTTTTAGATCTCAGTAAAATCTAGCATGCATAGATAGATTTATAGCAGAAAATCTCCCAAAACAACTGCCTTGAAATTGGTTCTAAATGATATTTACTAATTGGTTAAGTACTAATAACCTTTAAAGGTAATCCAGGACAATGCCACTGATAGGTGTTCTTTTTGATTGCTTAGAAATAAGTAAGCACTTTGTAACAAAAATTAACAATAATAGCATAGACACATTGGGGAGGAACTGTTCTGAGAACTGGTAAATCACATACTGCAGGGGTAACCACACTAAGCTCAAAAGTGTTCTCATTCAGGTAAATGTATGTTTCATCTCTGAATTAAGAAGGAGTAGGATCACGACCAGTACACCTGGTTTTGTAATGTAACAAAATACCTTGCAAAGAATTATTTCTCAAATAGAAGTAAAAAAATCACATTAGAACAAGTTAATAGTAAACTTGTAACAATGGAGCTGCACTAGAGTAAATGTTGGGAATTAGTGGTAAGTGAAGTATTTGGCTGCTTTCATTTCACATTGAGTTTAAAAATACAGTGGTTACTAGAAAACATAGAGTGAACTCTTTAAGTTTGTCTTTATTTGTTGGTATATTTTAAAACAGATGATGTAATTTTTCAGGCCTTCAGTGTTTTAACATGTTTAATTACTACAGAGTTCAGTAGGATATACTGAAAAAGAAGGAGACTTTGGTAAAGCTTGATATGTGCACATAACTACCTGTGCAAATACCACTGAGGAACAGCTGATGTGTAGCAACTGCTCACACCATGGTAACTTCGTTTTTTTAGGAATCTCTCGTCCTGTCTTAAAAATGAAGGTTACTAATTGATGGTCAGAGAATTTTTGAAAGCATCTAGTGCTCCTTTATTTTTTCAAGAATGCCTCTAAAATGATTACAGTACACATTACAGTATCCTCTCTTTATATGTACTTTACCCTCATGCGTATTAATAAGGCCATAGTTTGCAGTAATCTTTTGGGACTACTTGAAGAGTAAGGATGGCAGAATAAAATCCTTAATAAGGGTCACAGAAAAGAGTTTTATGATTAACCTTTTCTGAGGTTATTATCGCCATCTTAAATTTCTTTTTCCAAGCTATTCTGTAACCATTTTTTCTGTGTGTGACTGTATCTTTTCTACTGATATACGTGGAATCAGTATGGGAGGTGTTTGTGATTTGATTTTGTTTTGTGGGGTTTTTATTCCCATTTACTCCTTACAATGGCCTGAACATATTTTGGTTGGCTCTGTTTAGCTGCAGCAAGGTTTAAAATTTATTGTAGCTCTGATAGCAGAACTCTGGTATTTTTACGCTAGACTGCATAGTGTAGAGAACCATATTTTTATGCAAATACAGTGTGAGTTCTGTCTTGCAAACTCAAATTGCAGAAATAACTTCGCATTTGAGACTTAGAAATTTATCTTTTCAAGATTTTCCACATTTTTAAAGTTTCTTAGTAGAAATTCTTATTTTCTGACTTTGTAAGTTGTTTTGTTGGGAAAAGAAGTACCTTGCAAGTTGAGGTAAAGCTATATGATACCAGACAAAAGTGCTACTCTCTGAAAACTTTGGCAGAAGCCTTTTAAATGTGTGTTTTCTTTATCTTTAGAAAACATGTGAAACTGCGAAACTCTGAAGGTTGCACAAGAAGACTTGATTATCACATTTTAAAGCTGACCTCAGATGGCAATTGAAAATAATTGATATTTATCTGAGTAGAAACATTAATTAAATGTCAGGGTGTAACACAGTGCATCTGGGATTCACTCATCTGTTGTCTTCATTTAAATCATTTCTGTAGTTCTGCCACAGTAAGATGGTGGTATTTAGGTGTGTAGATTAGTCAGTTAAGTTGCTTTATGAGAGTTGACAGACCTCCTGCTGTTTACTAGATAACATTTTTCCTGGACAACTGCAACCTGAAGACCATCCCCAAAACATTTAAGTTGTCTTTTATGGGACTGTTCTCGTGCCAAGGGATTAGAGCACCAGCTTCTGTCTTCTTGCCATGAACGTCAGAATGCTGATGGTTTTTTTGTGGATCATGTTAAAAGAGAAAATTAACAGCAGCTTCTTCAGGGCAAATATTTTTGAGGAGATAACTGCTGATTAGTGTGAGGTGTTGATTATACTAGATGTGCATGCATGATTCAGCAGCTTCTGTATTCTTATCTGGGATGATGCAGCGATTAATTTTTTACTAATACGCAAGGGCTTCCAGTGATGTTCGGGTTTGTAGGGCAATTGAGTCGGAGCTTTTTCTTCCGTTTCTTCTATGATGAATGGAACAGTTGGGGTCAGCAAAGTGTCCCAAAAACTGGGAACTGATCAGAGGAAAAAGGAGGATAGTTCTGAATTACTTGTCACATTGTCTTCAGCTTACCATCCCTCTCGAAAACAAAAATGTTACAAAGCATGGAATAGGGTTGTCCACTGCTGCTGAGAGTGTCATCCTCATGCTTTTGCAGTCATCTCTTGCTCACGAGTGTGACAGCCACTGCTTTGTGTTTATGCTTCAAAGTTTGGAAGAGAGCTTAAAACACTTCACAAATAAATTCTGTGGCATGAGCTTTGTCTTGCCTGCTTCTGGTTTGTGGGTAGAAGAGAGGCTCCTTCCTTGTACTTCCTTCCTTGCCATGCCTATACTGGAGGAAGCTGACTGGCGGCTTGCACACAGTCATGTTACAGGTCAAAGTGGATTCCACCACATGTGGCTCTCCTCCAGGCTTGCATGGTGCAGAGACCAGCAGGGAGAGGTGGGCAGCTTCAGATGTGTTCATGAAAATAAGTCCTATGTGGAAGGCGTGTACAGTCACTGGTGGCAATAATTCTGCTTTGGTGATCTTGTAATTTCTGCAGAATGATCTTGAAAACTATATGGAGGGATGTGTTGGTCAGAAATTTTGAAGTTAGTGGAGGAAAGTATCTCCATACTTTTCCTTATTTTGAAAAATGGTAGCATTTGCAACATTTGGGCTCTCTGTAAAATGAACTTTTATTAAACAAGATTGAAGGCTTTTAAGGCAGTAGTGGTGGTGCGCTGGTTTCTTTTACATCTAAAAGGTCTGTACTGCCCGCCTGCCAGCCTTCCTGCCTGCCTTCCTGCTTGCCTGTCTCCCTCATTCACAGACCAAGCCTCAAAATGAACAAAACATTTTTTTTTAATAACTTGTATTATGTTTCCCAGAGTTTTCCATTTCCAGACAGGCTAATTCTGTATAAAAGGGAATTGGAGACTACAGTTTATCATAAACAATCTTTTAATTTTTAACTTGAATATTGACAATTTCAGATCAGTGGTTTCCTCTGCATGTTCACAGACGTGGGCCTTCTTACAGTTGCAGGCTGGTGTAACTCTAAATAAGCTGGTTTGTTGGGGTTTTTTTTGCTGTTTTATTACTGAGTTTTTACAGCAAGGGTATAAAAAGAGTGATGTGAAAGTAGAAGTAAATACAGAGTGCCAAATATAATCACCTTTCAGCATCATGCTGTTGTGGTTGTTGGAAGTAAGTCCTTGTTTAGCTTTGGATGGTTAACTCTGTGGTTTGTGCTGGACAGATGGATGTGCACTTGGATGTTCAGTTTGGTTTTTTTTATTTTTAGCTGAACTGAAATTACAATACAAAAAAATTACAAAGAATGTTGACTTACGTGGATAACTTTTTAGTAGCCTAACACATAAACTTAAAAAACAACAAAAAAAAGGAGTAAAACAGTTTACATTTCACCATTGCGCTAAGGAATGATGTGTAAAATAAGTGTTTACTTTCTGGAAGTAAAAGTATCCTCTAGAAATAATAAAAAAGCTAGAAGAAACTAGAAATCCTTTCCCCTTACCTCACCTCTGTGCAAGCTGCAATTGCATTATGGTTCTTTGCCCCGACAGTTAAATTTGCGTATATATTTTGGTGTGCAAAATCATAGTAAGAACAAATTCTCAGCATGAGCCTGTTTTTTCAGTATCTTGCTCTAGTAGCACTGAAAATGACTGTTATTGGGGACTTAAGTGAACGTAATTGCCCTGGGACTTAAGTGAATTTAGAACTTTGTCACATGCAGAGGTGTACCAGGATTTATAATGCAAATAACATAACATTCATGCCAATGAACAGCACATGGAATTTCGTTAAACAGGAAGACGTTTCATTTCAGGAGAGATTAAAGCTATGAGTAGACTAGGAGAGAAAGAAGATAGCCTTATCAAAGCTACATAGCTGCATCTCAGTAGTACATATTATTGACTAGAGTTGTTTGAGTAAAATAGTATCTGTAATTCAAAGTGCATCTAGTTCATGCATTTCTTAAGATTTCTTCTCATACTGTAAAAGTACCCAGCCAATGGATACTTCTTCAGAGAGGCAGTAAAGACACATTGCCTGTCCAACACAATTCCATTGTGTTCTGATTTATAGTATTTTATGGGTTGCATTAACTTGATAAATAGAAAGCAGTTATTTATTGATCTAGCCGTTGGTTGATATTTCGTTTGTTAGGTAAACAGAAATATGAAAAAAAAATTAGGAACTTTCAGAGAAAGTAATCTGTTACATACAAGGTTACATAATCGGCTCAATATATTTGCAATTCAGACTATAACAAAGTAATTATGAAGAGGACCCACGATTTCTCTTGGAGAGTCGAAGAGTCCTGAAGCTGTCAGTTTTGACTTGTCTGATCTATGGTGGGAAACTGTTCCTTTGAGCTGCTAGAAGTACTCAATTGAGCAGGTTGTCAAGTTGTTTTCAGGTCGTCAGCCTGAAGGGACATGAGCAGTATGTGCCATCTGTCCAACAGAGGCTTCACCTTCCTGGCTGCTTCTCAGTTGGAGAAGCAGAACATTAAAAAGTTACTCTCTTCAGCCATAGGAAAGCAATACTGTAAGTGGCATAGCATGGTAGCACGCTTTGCAGTTATAAATGTAAATGCAAAGTGATGTGATTGGATGCTTTCACCAGTAAAATCTACCTCCTTAGCCCTGGTATTTTCTCATGTCATTTTCTTTGTGACTCAGTATAGCTTTCATTGTTCACTTCCCCTAAGCTTAAATTTTTTTAAACTTTTCAATTATTTTCATGAGCAAATGCTGCATCTGAAAAGAATGTTGCATTTCTGGAATCATGTACTTAGCATGAAAATACGTATATGGTGTAGTGTATAAGGGTAGCAAGGATGACCTCTCAGAACTTAGCTATTCAATTTACTTTCCTTTTTTTTTTCCTTAATAAAAATCAGGGTGGGATATTTTTTTCTTATAGAGAATCT
>WBNH01012575.1:0-159780 GCA_013401255.1 Urocolius indicus
TATATATATATATATATTTAGGCCTAGTAAAAAAAAGTTGATTTATACTATTTTTTGAATTGCTTTTACTTTTTAATTTCTCTTCTAAGAAGGACCATCTGGCATTGATTACTTTTTATTATTTCTCAGTTCTTGTAGCTTCACTGCTTAGTCCCTGTTTATAATGGGTTTTCATTCGAGGGTTTCTTCTGTCTTTTCTTTTTCCCTCACAGAAGTTCAGCAATGTTTATAAAACATCAGCCAACAATCCAACACGAGTTTTTCTTTTCTCTTTCCTTGGTTTATTGGCCCATATTTTATAAGGCATGGGCTAAGCTAGTGAGACATTAAAGGCAGGGAGCAAATTTAAGCAGTGAAAAATGAGAAGTTACTGTTTGGGTACCGAATAAGCCTAGTAACTTGTGTGACCAATGAAGCATAAAGCATATTGGGGGAAAGTGTAGAAGAGGCACTAACCTTGCTTGCTGCATGATTTATCTCCCTGGCAAAGGTTCTACACAAGGCTGAACTATAAATGGGGCATTTTCCAACCAGGAATGAGACCATTCAGGACATTTTCCAAGCAGCAGATACATGCAAAACTCTTTTTCATTTGGTATACTAGATTTTGTCAGCTCTGCCCTCCTGCCCTGCTCCCTGTCTCTGCTTCTCCCAGAGCTGAGAAGCTAAATTTGTCAAGCAGAAGTCACTAAAAATATACCATTGTATTCCAAATCCACTAAGCAATTGATGAAGAAGAAAGGAGAAGGCCATAATCCTGTCCCAGGGCCCTTCCAGTGGTACAGAAAGCCTAAAGAGATACAGCTAGTGAGGCTGAGATTAAAGTAACCATTGTGTGTGACATTTTCTGAAAGGGCTCATTTCAACATGAAAAATGGCCTTGGGATTATGATAAATGGGGGGTTCTGACATGCACATTCCCCTCCTATAATCGTCTGTGTTAGAGCTGAGATAGCAGATTGTCTGCCTCCTGTGACGGAGCCCCCAGTAAAACTCACCTTTTTCCCAATTGACCTTCAGAGGGGATGATTAATTGCCTGGAGGTAGCCTCTTGTCAGTTAGCCTGTGATCTTTGTTCCCTACGTTCAAGCCATCTGCTGAGAACGTACAGGGCTGCTAGTCTGTTTCTTAGTCCTTCTCATACTTATTAGTACTGGGAAAGAACAGGGCCAGGGCTTCAAGAGTCTCATGCTAAAATTGGCACCCTAGCTCCCGGCTCACTCACAGAGAAGGAGATTTATAGACTCATCCTTTCCAGCCTCTTAGAATTTTTGAGGATTGTTCCAGCTACGAGCAGGGCTCTGGGAATCAAAAGAAACAGAAAATTCTCTCACATGCCTTGGGATAGCAATTGCTGAGCCATTACTTATCAGACTGAGGAGGTTTTGGGAATCCAAGGAATTAATAGAGCAGCTGTTGTGTTTCCTTTTAAGGTTTCTGGATCTTAAACAGGTCATTGAGATTCTTATTAGCTTTTATGGGGGCGGGGGAGGAATGAACCTGAAACCTACTGTGCGTGCAGTGGCTGTGTTCTGCACTCCTACTTTAGAGTCAGGAGCTGGACAGCTTTCCCCTTGCTGCTCAGCCAGACTGAGACTTGTCACAGATCCTCGGGGCACTGCCACACACCATTTCAAGAGATGGGAATAATTTCTCGAGGCTATCCTATAAGCTTTTATGTATAAATAGATGATCGACTCCTCCAGTCTCTTTTTGGGAAGGTGTCTGGTGTGTCTGATATTTTTCAGTCACTGGGTAAAATTCCCCCATGGACAGAGGAGCTGACAGCTGCCTACAGAAACACAGAACTCAGGAAGGAGGGCTCAGTACCTTCTGTCTTTTGGTGCACATTGCCATACCATGCACCCAACTGAATGGTCCCCAGTCTTGGTAGGAAACTGCCTCTTTTGAGAAGAAACAAATTAAAGAGAGTCTTAATTAATCAAAAATAAAACCAGAAGAACACCAATATTACAAAAAAATATGTGATTTTCTTTTAAACCTTACTCCTGAAAACTGTCAGGGATATGTTTCACATGAAATTTAGGCGAGTGTTTGTGAAATCTGTACAGATTTCAGCACATTCTTCAGTTTAACCATGAGTTTTGCTGAACAAGGACATTGAATTCTGCTGAATCTATATGTAAAATTCTCTCTCAGAAAAGTAGAGCTCAGCTTTGAATTCATTAGTAATAGTAATTTAGGCTATTCTAATAAAATAAATGGAGGCACAATATGCGTGCAGGAGAATATTATTCTTATTCTGTTCTTAATTGATATTAGCCTGTTCTTGCTGGAAAGATCATTTATTAGTTTGGACATGGATAAAAGGGCATCCTTTTTTCTCTTGTATCTAGCAACAGGACAAGGGATAATGGGATAAAGCTGGAACACAAAAAGTTCCATTTAAATGTAAGAAAGCACTATTTCAGTGTGAGGTGAGGGAGCCCAGGCTGCCCAGGGAGGGTGATGAGGCTCCTTCCTTGGAGGTCTTCAAGACCCACCTGGTCACGTTCCTGTGTGACCTGATCTAGGTGGGACCTGCTTCTGCAGGGCAGTTGGACTAGATGATCTCTAAAGATCCCTTCCAACCCTACATTCTATGAAAATAATGGAGGTCATCCTTAAGTTTTTCTGGTTTTCATGGTAGTGTTTTAGGTCTCATGACCTTTTTGAGACACTATCTTCTTGCTTGAAGAATGTGTTTTGATCACAACAGAGCTTTGCCTTCTGGTTAGAGCCTTGAGATACTGTATAAAATGTTTGTGTTTGATATCCTGATAGCTTTTTTTATTCTGAAATTCCCATTGGCTTTCCCTGTCTGCTTCCTCTTCTTTCTCACGTGCAGTGGACTGTATGGATCCCACCTGCTCGGGACGAGGCGTGTGCGTGCGAGGAGAATGCCACTGCTCGGTTGGCTGGGGAGGAACAAGCTGTGAGACCCCAAGAGCCACTTGTCTGGATCAATGCTCTGGTCACGGGACCTTTCTCCCAGATACTGGACTCTGCAGCTGCGATCCCAACTGGACTGGACATGATTGCTCAATCGGTAACGTCCGCACTGACTCGCTGGTGTTTTGTGTTTTGTTTAAACTGTCAAATATTCACATCTAGATCTGGAAAAAGCATTTCAGTAAAGCACATGTGGGGCATGACTGGAAGCAGAAATGCCATAGCTCAACTACATAAATAATTCTGCTTCCATTGCTGAGCATAGAGCAATATAATAAATAACCCCATTAAAGCCACCTAGGCTTGCTATTGTTCATTATATTGCTATGAATGTAATTGATGGTCTTCATATAACTGCTTGTTCTGGTGTTAGTTCGTGATGAATCCCAGTAGCCACCAAAGGGTCTGTTTTGATTTTTAGGAGATGACTAAATACTCTTTAGGTGGCTGTAAACAAGAAGGAAGAGGTGGCAACACTTCAGGTCTCATTTCCCTTCTGAATTTAAAGGTTGTGCTTTTCTAGGCTCAGCCAAAGGAGGATAAGTGTCACGTAAGGTTCATATTGAAAGACTGTAAGCACTATCCTCTCCTAAGTAAAAAAATAAGTGAACTGAGTAGAAGTACTTAATAGTACAAACACCTTCCAAGAAGTCAGATTTTTCACTGGCAGTTTTGTGTAAGAGTCTGGGACTGTGACCTTCCTTCATTTCTCAGCTGAATAGGCATCTTGCTTGAAATCTGCATCAAGTATCTGAAAGGAATGCTAAAGAAAAACATTCAGGAGCTTTGTCTTTTCTTCCAACTGCAGTTAGCTCTTAGATGCCATGCTGAGAAATGCCATAGTACATTAAATAGTCAGAACCTATGGAACATTAGTGTTTAGACTTTTGTGCTGTATATTGTGCTCACAAACAAGAGACCCTTCTTTGTCTTTATACCCTTCTTTGCCTTACACAGCTCAGGTGGAACTAGGCCAAAAATCCAAGGCCGCTTAGTATGAGCAATGAAATTAAATGATTTTGCAGTAAAGTGACAAAGAAACCTATTAGTAGAGTGGATATAGTACAAAAGTTATTACCATATCACACAGAATTGTGGGGTTTGAAGGGACCTCCAGTCCAACGCCCTGCTAAAGCAGGTTCACCTACATCAAGGTGCACAGGAATGCATCCAGGCAGGTTCGAAAACCTACAGAGAAAGAGACTCCACACCCTCCTGGTCACATAAACATTTTCATTCAAGAATTACCATCATGTGTAAAGAAAGTCAGGTTAATGGCTTCCAAGTATATTAACAGAGTAAATTCCAGGGATGGAGCAAACTGAATAAACTGATGCAAGAGATGTGAAAAGAAAATCTTATCAACAATCTTCATTTAGCAAGCTTGTCATAAAGTAAAATTGACTGGGGTGAAGAGCAAGCAAAAGAGGAGGCCTACGTGCCTGGGGCTAAAACCAGATTGATCAAAACTTTTGCAGGTGTAGGGCAGGAAGCTATCTTACATTGATAGGAGGATGAATTTGGTGTCAGGTTTTTCCTTTCCTAGTATTGACATCTTCAGTTTCATGAGTTTGTTTGTAAGACCACCATAAAGGGAATGGTAGTAGTGTATTTCTAGTGATTTTGTAGCATATTTCATCACTAAGCCATTATTCTGAGTTTATGTGGAGGTTTGGGGATTGCAAGGATGGCTTTAGGAAAATGTTCATTTCTACATGCAAACAGAATTCACTTTCCCTTTGTTAACCTGCAGGGTCACGTACAGATGATTTATAAGTTTTCCTTATACTACTTTTATAAATCCATCTAGTACAAACTTTCTTTGGCAGTGTGAGGTTATTTGAGACAAACTTGAGCATCATTCCAAGACCTTTTTCCTCACAGAGCTGCTTGTAACATTCAGGTTATTGTGCCTCACAGCTAAAATAACAGCTAAGGTGATTTGTAAACTTCCTTGTCTTACCTGTACCTTTCCACTGAATTGATGACTTGCTTTGAAAGACAGATTTACTCACAAGATGTGTGGTACTCTACTTGCATGATTAAAACAGCATGAGCAAGCATGTTAGTACAGGTAATAACATACTGCCCAACTCAGTGGGTTGGGGGTGCTCTAGAAGGGTCTAAAGGAGACAGATTTTTATTTTCTTTCAAAAAAAGGACCAAACAGAAGAGGAGAATTACTAAGTGAAATAATTAAGTACTTGGATAAATTAGCCTCAGCTCAGCAAAGCACTTCCAAGTGTGTTCAGTCCCAGTGGAATCTATAGGACTCTGCCTACATGGGCTAGTGCCAAGGGCATCTTCTTGTGAAGCACATTGAGAAACAGACCCTGAGAAGAGTATAATCACCTGGAAACAAAGTAAAAAGTGAAGAGGCACAGTGGGTTTTCCAGTTCTTAACACTTTGATGTCAAGGCTTACACCTATCTCAAATGCTCTAAGCTCTGATGGTTTAGAAGGTGTCAGTCAGTATGGGAGCAACTGAGTGGAATTTTGTGGATTGTCTTATGCAGAAAGTAAAACTAGACTCTCTTTGAACCTTAGACTCAGTCATATAGGTTAAGTAGGTAGATTTCACCTGCCTTTGTCGGGAATCTTAGAGGGAGTCAGATTGCTGGATAAAACCCTGAGGTTTTCACAAGATAAGAACTTCTGTTCAGGGATTTCTATTTCCTGTTTATATTATCTCCCCTTTTTCATTTCACTTAGCCTGTGTCTTCCTAGGCAAGCTGTGCAATTCCATTTCTTGTGAATTCTGCTATGCACTGTATTGTAGTAAAGGTAATGATGTCAGGTAGTTTTTTTTTTTTTTTTTTGCTTTATGTATGTGCCCACTGCCAGTATATCTTGAGATATGGCTGTAGCCTTGCTTCTGCAGGTGTTTCACTCTGGGAAAAAAAGAGTTCTTAAACATGCTTCATCCTTTCAAGCAAATGATATTTTTGTAGGATCCACCTTCCCTTAGTTTGCAATTCTTTTTTGATTGAGTCCAAAATAGAAAAAAGTCTTCTAGGGAAACGTGCAGAGGCTGGTTTCTTGGGAAGAGTACAGGAAGATTGCCAGAGCTTGCAGGGGTGCAACCAGGAAGGCTAAAGCCCTTCTAGAATTAAACCTGGCCAGGAAAGTAAAGGAAACCAAGAAAGGGTTTTTCAGGCACATCAGCAGCAAAAGGAAGATGAGAGGAATGTGGGTCCACTGCTGAACACAGAGGGTGCCCTGGTGACTGAGGATGCAGAAAAGGCCAAAGTACTGAATGCCTTCTGTGCTTCAGTCTTTACAGCCAAGACTGGCCCTCAGGAAGCCGTCGAACAATGATAATAAGATGGCTTGGACAGCAGAGGACTTGCCCTGGGTGGAAGAGGAAGAGGTTAAAGACTTGTTGGCCAGGCTTAAGGCTCATAAGTCAATGAGTCCTGATGGGATACATCCTAGAGTGCTGAGGGAGCTGCTGACGTGCTCGCTAAGCCTCTCTCCATCATTTTTGAACACTCATGGAGGATAGGCGAGGTGTCTGAGGACTGTAGAAAGGCCAATGTCACTACAGGCTGCAAAAAGGGCAGGAAGGATGACCCAGGAAACTACAGGCTGGTCAGCCTCAACCCCATCCCTGGAAAGGTGATGGAACAGCTCATCCTGAATGTTATCACTGAACATATGAAAGACAAGATGGTTATCAGGGGAGTCAACATGGCTTCACCAAGGGGAAATCCTGTTTGACCAACCTTAGTAGAAGAAAGATAATTAAGGAATCACTCTTTCTAACCCCTTTTCTACAGAGTCTGCCATCACAGATCCTCTGTATCCCACGCTTTTGGTGTGCTATCTCCCTTCACTTCTTAATGAGCCTTAGCAAAGGACTTCATTCTCCAAGCCTGGCAAGTAATGAAGCCATTATAAGGCAGCTGTCTTAACCTTTTATTGTCTGAGTATAACGGGAAAAGGGAAATTGCCTGTACTGCAACATGAAACAGAAGTTAATATGTGACAGAGTCTCATTCTTGACCTATTTGAAGTGGACCAAGTATTTTTGGCTAGTCAAGAAGTAACACACCACGTACCATAAAACATGCCTGCTGAGTGCAGTGGAATGAATAGATGACTCAGGTTATCTGCACTGGGGGAATGCATCATTTCCCTGAGGGATCTCACTGATGCAACAATACAACCTCAGGCCTATCAAAACAGCGTTGTGCTTGGATGCAAAATCATTCTTAAAGGAATTAAGTTACCTGGTGTTGTCTTTCACTCTCTTCAAATTTAAATCAGTCACTTTCACACTGTTCTCTGATAGATGATGTCTTGACCTGCATGAGATTCACTACAATCATGAGAAAGTTGATTATACAATGCAGCAATACAAATTATGTTCTCTGTGTAATAAGTGCACTTTAATTTGATCAGTTGACAGTGGTTGTAGATGGACCTGTGTACGGATAAAGCTTCCTTCACAACCACTTGTTCTTAACAACTCGCTTTATGCACAGTCAACATCCAGTGCAGTACTTCAGACCCTTAACAATACACTGGAGAAGTGCAGTAATGGGAATAATACTTTGGATATGGTGATCCTTAAATTTTCAGTGGAGATAGAAAATCATAGGCTGTACATTTAATGGTAAGAGTTGAGAACTGGAAGCTGGGACTCAGTAATGTTAGAAGTTACAATTTCCCATGTTGGGTAGTCTGTGAGAGCACACCTGCCCAGAGACTGAGACTGAGTTTACATGCCTTAATCTCAGCAAATCTAGTAGTTTGATCCTACATAGCTTCTGTCAACAGACTTGCTCCTAACAGTGTTCTCTAGGACATGTCTTTTGACTTTATGACTGCTCTTCTCCCCCTTTGGGAAGAGATAGTGCTTCACAGTTGGCAAACTTTGTTACAAAGGTCTATGATCACAAAGATATTTAGGCATTTACAATTTACCTTAAGCACATGCAGATTATCTAACTTTACTACAGTGTGGAAGAGAGCTTCTCAACTTCTGAGACACCCCACTATCTTAAATTCCTAAACGTCTCTGTGGCACCGACAGTAGGTTTCTCTTCAGCGTGGGAAAGCATTGGACCTGCTCTCTCACTCCATGGGAGAGTGTCCCACCTCAATGCAGATGCTGCAAGCAGTCATCTCAAAGAAAAGAAAGAATTGGCTGGGTGTATGCAAAGGGATGACAAAGTTGAGGGCAAGGATTTTCATGCCCTAAACCTTGATGTCAACTGGGCATCGTTCTAAAGCACAGAGTGCCTGTCATTTGGGACAGAAGTAGAGTTTCAGCCCATCCATCTCCTCAGGAATTCTAGCACTGCAGCTCTCATCCTGACCACACTTACTCTGACTAAAAATGTTATAAATGTCTTTAGTGGACAGAAAAAAAAACTAGCTTAGGATTCATGTCCAGTTCCCTGCCATCCCTTCCTGTTTTTAAGCTTCCCATGATATTACCAATTTAGTGGGATAGCTGTCCTACAGCAACCTCTGCAGAGGACTGTTTGGATTTTAGTTAAGTGGAAATCCTTGAAAGAGAGCTTAATTGATTCCTCAGCAATTCAGCTGCCTTCTTATTTTGGTACTTCATGTTGCTTTGGTGCAATCTGGATTTCAGCTTTTGAGAGATCCTCAGTTCTGCCAAATAACTGTAGAAGGCTCAGCAGGCAGTATGATCACAGATTCCTCTGGAGAGAGGCAATTACAGAAATGTGGCATTTAACATTAAAAAAAAAATAGGGAACTCTCTCTTAGCCTTTGTGATCAGTTAAAAACAGCTTAAGAGGGATTTCAGATTGTCAAGTAGTAATCACAACACTGTGCCTAGATACACCTGGCATCTGAGCACAGTGGGGAAATAGTGTGGGTAACCATAGGGATAGCAGAAGGCCAGGTATTTACCCATCAGTTGTAAAGCAATCCTCTACGGCTTCACTGCCTCTGGTAGGCTGAGAAGCTGGGTTTAAGATAAAACTAGTCCGTATCCATATTTCTGATTGCAGGGAAGCCACAAGCTTGTAAATTGTTGCACAGCACATTGGAGTCAATGGCAAAGCTCTGTTTACTTTGTAGGAGTATGGGTCAATTCAAGTCCATTCTGAAGCAATGATTAGATTTAAGATTCTGTATCAGTTAATGGTAATGACTGAATTTTTTAGTACCAGTTTAGTTGTATAAATTAACAATGGAGAGAGTCTTTCAGATAGCACCCAACAGAGTTCTCCACCACAAAGTTGTACAGTTCATTGAAACAGGCATATTTTCTATACCCCAATTAGTAGATAAGGAGACCAAGAAGAATGAGCTTTTAAAGAGAAAAGCTAGGGCAAATACACCATTACCTTCCAGAGTCTTTTTTCATCAGGAATTGCACAGGTTATTATTGCACACACACATACAGATACACAGAAACACAATTCTTATGTCTCTTACTGGGCAACATCATATCCCTTTGGTCAAACAGCACCAGGGTTAACATGACATGTGTAATAAAAAATTATTTCCTTGGGCTTATTGGTGTCAAACTCACTCAGCAAAATCTCATGTTAAATTCATGTCATGCCCAAGGCTAACAAATAAAAATCCATCCTTGGAAGACGTTACCATAATTCCTTCTTTTGACTATTGTTTTCTTTGTTAAGGTGTAAAAATATCTGTGTAAAAGATGGATATTACATCAGCTGTCACATCAGAATCACAGAATCTTAAGAGTTGGAAGGGACCTCGAAAAATCATCTAGTCAAACCCCTCTGCCAGAGCAGCACCACCTAGAGTAGGTCACACAGGAACTCATACAGTTGGGTTTGGAATGTCTCCAGAGAAGGAGCCGCCACAGCCCATCTGGGCAGCCCCTGCCAGTGCTCCCTCACCTCAACAGGGAACAAATTCTTCCTTGTATTTCTTTGGAACCTCTTCTGTTCCAGCTTGTCCCCGTAGCCCCTTGTCCTGTCATTGGCCATCACTGAGAACAGCCTGACTCCAGCCTCCTGACACCCACTCTTTATGTATTTGTAAACATGAATGAGGTCACTCCCCTTCTCTAAGCTAAAGAGCCCCAGCTCCCTCAGCCTTTCATCAGAAGGGAGAATCAACAGCGTCAGCAAAAACTACCATTGTACAAAACAGAAAGTTTTTGATGTAGATGGGATTATGAGTTCAGATTTTAGCATGCCCATTGCCAAAATGAACTTCTCTTCTAAAGTCTTCTAAGCTTTTTTTAAAAAAATGCAATAAAAATACTAAAAACAACTGTAATGTTTGACATAGAAGTATTCAGAAAGGCTTTGATTTCATTACCCTTTTGCTCCCTTTTCCCATGTTTCTCAAAAATGTGTATAAAGAGACCCAGGTGTGGTGGAAAATAAAAAGGTAGTAGTTGAGCTCTTTTTGTGGGGAGTCCAAATATCTTTGTGGTCAGCTGATGAAAAGAACATACTGAGGGAAAGGAGAAAGCTCTCAGTATGATAGAAAACATGATTTATGTTTTAAATGCAGATTCCTACTTACAATTTGACAATTGAGAAATTGTCTTAGCACATTTCCCTGGCCAACCACAGATCCATCAAACTTCTGTCAGCTTCAGGAGGTATTTAAGGTCTTACATTTAGCCACTTGTCTGTTTGCAGCAGTCCATGCAGTCTTGATCAAATACAATGGTCAAGGCACTGAAAACTGGCATTTGGGTTGTTATTTCAACCTTGGCCAAAACCAGTGGAAATGGTGATATCATCAGTCTGGCTCTGGCCATTAGATCACAAAACATTTGGTCTGATTAGGTCATGTCTCAGGCTGAGAACAGTGCACATCCAGTGGTGTAACACGCAATCCCTGGTTTTCACTGACCTTAGGCATGCTGTGATGAGTAAAGCTTCTTTCTCTCATATCAGCTGTACCAGCATCACTGCAAATTTATGGCCCTCCTTAAAGGGCAATGGGTAGACTACTCCTTTCCCTATTTATTTTCCACAATTAGAGCTAATTCCCAGCATGCCAATTTTAGTTCAGCATTCTTCCCTATACCCAAATGTGACCTCAGCAGTCACACAATGGACTCAAAAGTTCTTTTTGTTTGGATCAATTATGCTTTTGTCCAGTGGACTTTTCTGCCTGAGAACAGCAGTGATGTACTAGACTCTGTGGGGTTCATGTTAACTTCACTAATTTAAGGAACAGAAGTTTCAGTGCAGCAAAACAAGCTGTTAAATTTCATGATTAAACAAGGCTACTGTTAGAATAGCATGTTTTGAGAATGACTGAGCAATTTGTATCACTGAAAACTTATGAATCTCAACCAAATTCTAACTTGTTCTCCAACTTTGAAGGGAAGAGCCTTAGAGTCCTTACAGTTTCTTGACTTTCATCATAGGGGCTCGTAATAGTTTAGCCCCTTCTCAACAATTGAATACCTGTCATATCTGCCTTTTTAAACAGTATTAAATCATTTCTTTGACTTTGAAAGCAAAATCCAGCCTTCACTGAGGACAGAGTTGTAGATTTATTTATGGCAGTTGTGCAGCTTTTGAACTGAATCACAGAATCACAGAATCTTAAGGATTGGAAGAGTAGGTCACACAGGAACTTGTCCAGGTGGATTTGGAAAGTCTCCAGAGAAGGAGACTCCACAACCCATCTGGGTGATGTTCAGCAAGGTTGGTGAAACAGTTCGTAACTGAATCACAGATGAATGTGTAGATATCCTTTTAGTTTTGTTAGTACTAACCTCTGCTTCTGGCTGCCCCCTCCTTTAACGAGAATGCTGCTGGAATATCAGCAGAGTGGATACTTGTGCATAGTCAGGCTCTGCCTTGACTAGGCTGAATGGAGACTGTCCTCCCATACCTGACTCATTTGGCTCAGCAAGGGTGATCATGGGTTCCACACTGTGTTCCCTATTTAGGGACTGGAGCTCATCAGGGGCAGAGATTCTGCAAAAGTTTATCTGATATTTTCAGCTTCATCAGGTTATGTTTAATTCCCATTTAGAATGGCTGAGGTTAAATGATTGGGAAAATAATCTGAGTCAGTAAAACTGAATGACATAAAAAATGAGCAAGCAAAGGCAAGGTAAGAGCAGTGATTGTAATATAGTGGATCGATGTCTATTGAAGAACAGAAATCCATGATTTAGTAACCTGGCTGAAGTGGATGCACTGGATTTAGTGCACTCTTTCTGCCTCCTTCCAAGTTGCAAGGTGTTCATACTCTAAAAACTATCATCACAATTTGCACTAATGAGCACCTTTCTAATAGTCTTGACAGCTGTAAGTTTGACAGGGCTTTGGAGAAAGCTTTGCTTCTTTTCTGTAAAGGTGATCCATCCAGAGCAGTGTTGAGGCATATGGGCAGCACAGCAGACACAAAGCTTTTGGAGCAGCTGCTGCTGCATCCCATTTGTGTGGACAGTCAGTCATTTCACTTCTGGATGTGTCAGCCCAGCATGTTTAATACATGTTCTCTGTCTCTTTTATTAATAAGAATAAATCTTCTAAATTCCTTGGCAAATTGTTGTCTGAAGAAAAAGGAAACCATGTTGGGACTGTCTGTCTATTAGTGCCAAGCTCTTAGTAAGGGAATCCCAAGCAAATCTGGCTTGTCATTACTTCAGCACGAGCATTTGTAAATGCTCTCTTGAATTTATTTTACACACAACCAAACTGGACAGAATTGGAAAATAAATTCGTTCTTTTTAATGACTGTAAGCATGAGCAAAGGTCTTTTCTGCTGTCAAATTATCTACTCCTTATGGACACAGAAAAGAGATTAAAATTAGTCCAGAGAAGAATCCTTGTTAAGAACTTCGTTTATTATATTAGGAATTGTTTCTTCTCTGGGAAGCTTTAGGTCACATCCCAGAAAGCACAGAGATCCAATTAAGCTTCAAAGAGAAAACATTACACTTTGGGATATTTATTTTTATTCAACAAATCTCAGTTCCAAGACCAAAGTCCATCCATACCTGACATTTCATGTCCTGCTATTCAACAGCAAGAGACAGTTGAAAATAAAGTTCACAATAATAAACAAAGGGAAGATTGACACAAGTACAAAAGGAAATCACAGCTACAGAGGAGATGCTTTAAACACAGTGTGATGGTCAGTCCTTAGGATTTCAGATAAGGATGAAAATATGGTATAAATATTGTAGAAACTAGAGGCTGATAGAAGGCAGCAGACAAGTGTAATGCAATGTCCCACAGAGTAACAGCTTTTCAGATAGGAGCTGGAAAACCCTCATGTAAATAAGAAGCAAGCTGAAATTGCACTTAGAAGTCAGACTTTTTTTTTAACACACATCTGAACTGTTCCACTGTACGTCCTGCAACTACACAGGCTGGGTAAGAGCTGTGATCCATTAGCACAGGGATTGCTAATGACTGCTCCTGTTCTTCCTGTTGCTATTTCTAGCAACAACTCCCAAGATTGTCATTGCACTAGGTGCTCTGCATTTGCAAAGAGGCTCAGTCTCAGAGGACAAACATACATCTGTTGAAGTATACTGCAATGCCAAATTCATTCAGTACTGATTTTAGAAATTGGAAGTGAGTTCCAGGGCAGTTATGGGACAGATCTCCAGGATCTGCTCATCACGAGGTGAGCAGCTACTCTGTGGACTCTTCATCTCCCAGTCAGGCATCTCAGAGCCATATAGATTCCTGATTTGAATCTCCAGAGAGAGATGAGACCGAGAAGAAGATTTGCTAAGCCTTTCAGTTAAACAAAAAGCTGCTTATGCAAGCAAAGAACTAAATACCAGGAGAAAAATGGGGGAAAGGACTGAAACGGGGTTAATCTTTTGTATCTAGCTGAGGGCCAGAGATGGGTGCTTTCTTTTATTAGGGATTTCCACCAGCCCTTCTCGTAGGGATAAGCCAGATCAACTGCTTAGCATGAAAACTCTCCTGTCATGTGTATGCTTTATACATCCTTTGTGCATACTCAGTCTCTTCTTGGAAGTGCAGAGTTGTCACTTCTACACATTTATTGAAACCTGTACTCACCCTTTTGCAGAGCCTGGCAAGCATTAACATCTAGGCCAAGTCAGTTATCCTGGTTAGGGATGCCCTGTCACACACGATATGCATTCCCCAGTGCAGGTCTTCCAGGATGCTGCTCAGGGCTTCATGTTCAGAAGGTGAGAACTCAAGTGTCCACATTCCAAACATCACCAAAGATCAGTGTTCTTCCTAATGAGGGATGATGCCAAAGCTGATGGACTCATCTTCAGTCTCTGGAGAGCATCTTTTTAATCTTCTTTTCCTCATCCATGGAAAGAAAAGAAGTAACTGTTACCTTTCACATAAATGGTTTGCTGAGCTTTGTAAAATGCATTGAGATCCTTGAGTGGGCAGTCATCTCTGTGCCAGAAGGTTAATTACACTCATAAAAGCAAACAGGTTTTATGGTTGTTGACATAAATAATAATTATTATTTCCACACTAGTAATATTTACATAATTGATGTGTGTTTTAAAAATAGATAAACAGACTATTTGTATCAAGGCATTAAATTATGCAGAGCTTGCTTTTACGACATGGTCTGTGAAGGGAAAAAAAATACACGACCTTCAATTAAGTGATATTGCCACAAGTTGCACAACTGTTCCTCAGTTACTGCTGGAACGGATGGTTTTCAGAGGACTTCATGCTACAGATTTGTTACTGCCAAAGACAGAAGTTCAGACCTCTCTTTTCAGGTTTTGTCTTGCTCTATGATTTGAACCTTTCCTGATAGCACCTGTAAAAAGGACAGTTTCAAAAGCCAAAGAGCTTTATTTCTTCCTCAGTTCCATCAGAGGAGTTCATGTGTCACTGAAGTTATCAAATCACATAATTGAGAGCTTCATAAGACTGCAAAAATGAGTTTTGTAATGAAGAATGTATTTAGCACTTCACTGCTATCTAAATCATGCCAATCATGAACCTTCTGTTTTTAACAGCCGTATCTTTATAATAGATGCTTTTCCCAGATATTCCCCGTAACTTGCCTTAAAAAACAAATGCAGTTTGTGAAAACAAGTCTTAGCTCCTTGCCAAACTCAGCCTCTTAGCTCAGTGCAGTGCCTCTCTCCTCTGCTTTTTTTCTGGAACACTCTGTCTCAGGTGGGAAATTGCCTCAGATGAGCCAACTTGAAGTGGGAAAATCCAAGTTAAGGCAGACTTTTAATTATTACATTTTCTATTAATAAGTTGAAGATCAGTGGAACTGCCCCAGTTTTCAGGAAGCTCTGAGCAATTTCACCTGATCTTATATTTTAGCACTAAATCCATATTTATGAAAGGATTTAGCAGGCAGGTCAGAAGCAGCTAAATCTCTGATTCTGCATCACATGAATGCTAAAGGAAAAAAATTGTCTGCATTGCTCTTCTGTAAGCTGGAAAGCTTTAACCTGTTGTCAAGTTAATTTGAGGACTTTGAGGGGATAGGGGTAAACATGTAAAAAAGGATTTGCTGCAAATGAAGCACAAATTGAGATCATTATCCCTTTCTCAACCCAGTTCTATAGTGTAATGTGAAAATAATATGGAATTCTGGATAATGCCACTTCCTGTGTTGGAAGCTACTGTGTCTGTTATATCAATTAAAAAGGGCCATGAACAAAGCATTACACTGGTGGCTTTTCAAAGACAGCTTTCTTTTCCCATTTTTCTTCTGAAATATCAAAGGCATCAGAGCAGACTTTTTATTCTTAAGGGGACAGATTTGGGTCAGGTTTTTTTAAGCAGGATATGCAAAAAGGGAAAAAAGAAAGAACCAGGTACAAGGTTTTTATTTGTATGAGTAATTGCTTTAGTATTCTTACTTCTGAAGTGCTGTTAATGGACTGCGACCTCATTACACCTGGCACACTGCAAATGCAGAACAAAAAAGCTCATCTTGGCCTCAGATAGCTGAGATTCTTGAAGATTAAGTGAACAGCAACAGACAGGGACGTGCTGATGGAAGTAGAATAAAATTACAATACAGTTTTTGTCAATGCAATATAGAAAAGCACATCAGCAGCCACGGTCAAGGTTTCAGGTAGGTTTCAAGGTGGATTAGAATTTATAAGAGAGCCTTGAGGAATTCTGAGGCTACCTTTACAGATTACAGGAAAATCTCTCCCTCGGTCTTCAGGGGTTGATAATAATACTTTTTAAAAAGCCATTTGTCAAGAAACTAACCAGCTAATCAGCAGGCACTTGAGGATGGCCTCATGGACTGGTTCCCAGTAGGAGTGAGCAGTGATGGAATAGTGCAGGTCCTCAAAATGAAGATGAGTAGTATTTTTTTTTTTTCATTTGCATGAAAAATAGCCAGATCCTGTTGGAATGGCATAATCTTGTTCTAAGGATAATGTTAGTGATGCACCTGAGACCCTTGGGTGAGCTACTTAAAACTCACAGAATCCCAGAACAGTTGGGGTTGGAAAGGACCTCTAGAGCTCATCCAGACCAACCCCCTGCTCAAGCAGGTTCCCCTCAATCAAGTGGCACAGGAACGTGTCCGGGCAGGTTTGGAAACCTCCTAAGAAGGAGCCTCCACACCCTCCCTGGGCAGCCTGAGCCAGGGCTTCCTCATCTCAGCACCAAAGGAGTTTCTCCTCCTGTTCAAGTGGAAATTCCTGTGTTCCAGCTTGTGCCCATTACCCCTTGTCCTGGCACTGGCCACCACACAACAATGACTGGCTTCATCCTCTCAGCACCTGCCTTTTAGGGATTTCTTAGCATTGATAAGGTCCCCCCTCAGTCTTCACTTAAACAGCCCTAGATCTCACAGCCTTTTCTCCTTAGAGGGATGTTTCAGTTCCTTGATCATCTAGGCAGCCCTGTGCTGGCCTCTCTCCAGGAGTTCCATCACTCTTGAGCTGGGGAGCCCAGAACTCGACACAGGACTGCAGATGAGGCCTCACTAGGGCAAAGCAGAGGGGGAGCAGAACCTCCCTCAACCTGCTGCCCACACTCTCTTCATGCCCCAAAGATGCCATTGGCCTTCTTTGCCACAAGGGCTCATTGCTGCTCATGGGTAGTTGCTGCCCACCAGCACTGCCAGGTCTCCCTCCCAGAGCTGTTCTCCAGCAGGTCAATCCCCATCCTGTCCTGCTGCAGGGGCTGGTTCTTCCCCAGCTGCAGGACTCTGCACTTGCCCTTGTTGAACCTCAGGAAGTTCCTCTCTGCCCAACTCTCAGCCTGTCCAGATCTCACTGAATGGCAGCACAGCCTTCTGACATGCTTCAATAGCATCTTGATCTTCAATAGTACTTTGATCACAGTCTGCTCCAGAAGGTCTCCATTAAAGATATTTTAGGTGAATTGTCATTTGGGACTTTTGTCCTATGTCTTTAGGCCTTGACCCACAGAGGGTAACTAATGCTCTACTTAGTTCTTCAGATAAGAATGTGACATAAAGTGAAATTAAATCTAAGCAGTGGAAGACACTAATCCTAGACAGCAACATAACAAAACCCATATGGAGTAGAAATTAGCTTGATTACTTAGATAAAACCCTTAGATAAAATCCGTGAATCCATTACTGTCTGTTAGTGCCCTCTGGTAAGTGTACCTTCTGAGGACAGTAAGCCTCATGTATGGTCCTGGAACTGGGCATCAGGTTTGCTCAGAAGATTCCCCTTCCTTTGAACACCTACACATGTCTTTGTGTGCTGCACAGCAAGATGAAGTAAAACTCAATGCACCTCTAGGAAAGGATAAGGAATGGCTAAGCTGTTCATAGAAACAGTGGAAGAGATTAAAGATGAAAGGAAATATTTAGTCACCTTTTGGGAACAGCTGGTGTGAAAATATTTAACAGACAGGTTTGTCATGCAGGAGCACAGCCTTCTAACTAAGCTTAAACAGGCAGGAGCAATGTAGTGCAGCTGGCCAGTCTGTGAATACTGTAATAGGAGAATTAAAAGCTTTCCTTCTCGTTTGCTCACACAGCTCAGATGGGAGCTAATCATGCCCTCTAATTTTAACAACAGATTTGGGAAATGCACCCCCCCCCCATCCCCCCCGCTCCTTCAAAAAAATGCAGCTTGTAATAAGAACAGAGGTGGCAAATTCTGTCCCTGGGACTGAATGACAAAGAATAGATTCACGTGCCTTTCTCTGTAAATCAGCTTTAGTTGCCTTGAGTTGCCCAAAAAGACCTGTATTTAAGTGGAAACTCAATCTGAAATCCATTTCAATCATTTCTTTGAGCGCCACCAGAAAAGTAAAAGCTACTCTGACTATTTAATCACCTCCTCAGACACCTGTGAGCGTTTAACAGCGCTGTGTTATCAAGGTCCAGGCCATACAGAGGGATGTGTGTTGTAAGGCTATTTAAATTGTATGGTTCCCATCTATCTTGAAACTGGCAGCTAAATGGAAGATTTAGATTTGAGAGTTCCTGGCTCCTGGTTCCCTGTCAGAAATAATTAAACTACGTTTTAGGGAGACTGTCGTAAGTAGTTTGCTTCACGAGTGTTTTTCACAGCTGAGGGTCTTTATTACAGCTCTTAGAGCCTGGGAATCCTAACCACCTTATATATCCATTCTGTATGAATTATACTTTCATAACTTGGAGCCTGAACTCCATTGTGTGTGGGAGTGCTGGTATTGCTGGGGTCTCAGCTGGGATGGAGATGAAACCCAAAATGTTCCCAATGTTCCCACTCTGGGTTAGCCTAAGATCTATTTCTTTTAGATCATGCAGTGTCCCTGGCCTGCATGTGTAAAATTGTCCCTTGGCAGCATGTTGTTTGAGAACGAATTCAGTCAGGATATAAATGTCCTGGTGGATTTTTCATCCCTTTTCTTAGGAATGACTCCACAGAGATTCTGCCTTTCAGAATGTGCTTTTTTTTTCCTCTACCATTTTTGAATGTCACTCTTGTTATCCTAGTTTCACACCTTCAAATAACTCCAAGAAAGCTTCAGACTGTCACTCCAAATAGTTTACTTTTGTCTCTGCTTTTTTTTTACCTCCACCACTGACTTGTAGATATCAGACCTACTATGGGCTGCTTTCCTCTGTCTTACTGACAGGACGCAAGACTGAATGTCAGGACACCTGGGAGTTCCTGTATCTGTCACAGAGTTCAAATCACTTTACCTCTTTATGCCTTGTTTGCTTTATCTGCAAGGTCCTGCACCTGGGTAGAGGTAACCCCTGGGATCAATACAGGCTGGGAGATGAAGGGATGAAGAACAGCCCTGTGGAGAAGGGCCTGGGGATATTGCTGGATGAAAAGCTGCACGTGAGCTGACAATGTGTGTTGGCACTCCAGAAAGCCAACCCTGTTCTGAGCTGCATCCAAAGCAGTGTGGGCAGCAGGTTGAGAGAGGGGGTTGTCTCCCTCTGCTCTGCTCTGCTGAGCACCCCCAGCAGCTCTGGGCACCAACAGCAGAAGGACACAGAGCTGCTGGAGCAAATCCAGAGGAGCCACAGAGATGACACAAGGGCTGGAGCCCCTCTGCTCTGGAGACAGGCTGAGAGAGCTGGGGGTGTTCATCCTGGAGAAGACAAAGTTCTGGAGACACCTTAGATTGGGAGAGATGTTTTAGCAGGATCTGTAGTGACAGGACAATGGTGTTAAACTGAAAGAGGAAAGATTCAGACTAGATATAAGGAAGAATTTATGATAAGTGTGGTGAAATTCTGGCCCCAGAGAGATGGTTGATGCCCCATTGCTGGAAACATTATAAGTCAGGTTGGATGGGGCTCTGAGAAACTCGATGTAGTTTAAGATGTCACAGCTCATTGTAGTGGGGATTGGAGTAGATGACCTTGAAAGGTGCATTCCAACCCAAATCATTATAAGACTCTATAATCTTTGAAAACAGAAATAACATCTCCACATCATAAAATGAACACTAGTACACAGACTCGTTAACATTCCCAAACCAAAGGTAAAATAGTAAGTAAATATTATAAAGTCCTTAAGATGTTCACATGGATTCTGGAGTCACGAGGGGGTGAGTCCTGTAAGATGGCACTTTTCTTCATATACCATCCTGACCAGCCCACGCTCCAGTGCAGTGCTGTCTGGCAGTTGGGAAAGGAGGAAAAACCACACACACCTGGACTCCACATCTTCAGCAAGTCAATATTTGCCCATCCCTTCTGTTCCTAGCAAGAACCATACTATGATATTACCTCTCTCACACCTAAGAGCTGTGAAAATCTGTATCTCAAGGCCATGGGCAAAGTAAAAACTTCTGACAACAGCTCAAGAGTCCTTCCTCAGCCCTGTCTGAAGTGTTTGATAGGGTAATTCCTACTGACTCCCAATGAAGCTGACATTAGATTCAGCACGAAGTGGTATGTGCACAGCCTTGGTTTAAGCAGCCAAGGTGCCCAGATACTTGGTGAGGCCTCATCTGGAATACTGTGTCCAGTTCTGGTCTCTTCAGCTCAAGAGGGACAGATAACTTCTGGAGAGAGTCTCGCACAGGGCCACCAAGATGATCAGGGGACTGGAGCATCTTTCATATGAGGAAAGGCTGCAGGACCTGGGGCTGTTTGGTCTGGAGAAGAGGAGATTGAGGGGGATCTCATTGTTAGTTACAAATATCTAAAGGGTGGGTGTCAGGAGGTTGGGGCATCTCTTTTTTCTATGGTATGTAGCAACAGGACAAGGGGTGATGGGATGAAGCTGGAACACAAAATATTCCATTTAATCATAAGAAAAAACTCTTTCAGTGTTTCAGTGAGGGAGCCCTGGCCCAGGCTGCCCAGGGAGGGTGTGGAGGCTCCTTCCTTGGAGGTCTTCAAGACCCGCCTGGACACATTCCTGTGTGACCTGATCTAGGTGAGAGCTGCTTCTGCAATGGGGTTGGACTGGATGATCTCTAGAGGTCCCTTCCAACCCTACCATTCTACGATTCTACGATTCTACCTTTGAAAGTTTGTCTCTAAATGAGACAGACAAATTCCTGAGTATCTGAAGCACATTTGATTCCCAAAGTTCTTTCATTAGAGATTTAAATATATTGGACTGAATATTTGAGAGGGTTTGGAGACATTCAAGACACTGCACCAAAAGGTTTAACTGTTTCACCACCCTTAGCTGTATCCTTTGGAGGAAGGACCTAGATGCTGTATTCATGTCACATTTGGAAAATCAGGTATTTTCTAGACATGCAAAGCATTATCATTATTAATGTCACAGTTCCCTCTGTCTAAAGAGTTCTCTCTGATGCTTGGAAACAATAGTCCATTTCAGCATAAAGAGACTGAAGACCTCACAGCTCTCTCCTATGGTGCAAAACTTTCCTCCTGGAGTTGAAGTGAATGTTCCAGCCCCATATCAGGAACACGTCAAAAATCCCTGAGCAAGCCATGCTTCCTGCTATTGGTGGCATTAATTATCAAGAACCTAAAGGCAGCTTAAGTAAGGCTGAATTTCAGTCAGGTGTGATGTTAATGCAGACTGAGAACTTTTGAATATTTTATGTGCAGCCAGTGACCCAGAGTAAATGTCTTGTATAATACCAGTTGCCCCTCCACCACAAACCTCGAAGCCCGAATCCTGCACTGTGCTCAGAGGCACAAAGAGAGGCACTGGAAATGGACTGGTGTCTGAGATGTTTGTATTAGGGGTACACGGCTGGGGGAACTGAAAGAAAACATGCTCTGCAGGGTACACTGGGACCCCTTTCTGAGCTTTCCAGACCGTGTTGGCTGTTTCTTCTATTCACATCTTCTCTCCAGCCTCCCAAAATGGAACTGTGTCCCTACGTTGTGAAATCTATAACATGGCTCAGTCAAGCAGAAGGCTTGAGTCCAAAATATTTGGGAAAGTTCAATCCAATTTGGAAACACTAGGCACAAGTCAGAGAGAAGGGAGAATTGCCTATCCTCTGATTGAGAAGAGTGCAGCCATGGTTTTATGAGAAAGCAAAAGTGAGCAGGCAGGTGCTGAGTCTGGAGAAGAAGAAATAAATGCATTTTGTTTCATCTTCAGTATAATGCCACATCAGTATTTGGGTTTGGGGGTTTTTTTCCTCCTTGAAATCAGTCCTGTGTAGCAATGGTGGTAACAGGCACTATAACCCCTGACTCGTGGGTACCTGTTCTCCACCAAGTTTCAGTTTTTCCAGTACAAGTGAAAACATCAGGTCTCGCAAATTCATGCCAAGGCTATGCTGGATTATAGTCAAAAGTCTAGTGCTGGTCAAAAATATGATGCATATCTGTATCCTCATGCTCACTGGGGCTCTCAGAGGGTGGGAAGGTCAGCACCCCTGAGAAGCCAATGTCCTTTAGCTCTTCTCTATTTTGGAGGTAAGTACCGAAATAATGCATGTGACTCCATGCTGCTTTTAACTCCAGTAAGACTGGGAAATAAGCACCATCCTATCAACTCCACTTCATGTAAGTCACAAAAGAAACCACGGTGGTACCTCTGAATGCCTGAGAGGTACTTTTTAATGGGGCAGTAGGAGAACGGAGACACTGCAAATGTGCAGATTCAGTAGAAACAGAAATATTCTGTATTAATTTTAAAGAGAGAAGGGTTTTAATGAATCCCATCCACCAGAACCATGGGTTAGCAAGCTAGAAATAGGCTTTGCCAGCGCTTAACTTTAACATCAGTAGTTTACCAGCGCTTTGTTGCCACATTAAAGCAGATTTGAATTAAATGTGGCTTTTCTTCTGCTTATTGGGAGAGCTTTCCCCTTCAGATTTGGTAATCACAAAAGCTTGAGGAGTTCAAGAGAATTAGAAAGCAAACAGGAGGATCAATCACAGCAGACCTCTGCAATCCATGTCCATCTCTTTTTTTGTAATATACTTATTAGATTCTTATTGTCAGGAAGGATTAGTGTTATGAGCTCCAGGAATTCCTTTCATTGCCCCATAAGGCGAGGTAGTGAAGTGTGGCTGCTTTTCTTAACAATAACACTCTGGATTTTTTTTTTCCCCCTTCTTTTCCCTTTCTCCCCACCCATCTCCCTCCTCTTCTCCCTTCTCTCCCACAGAGATTTGTGCAGCAGACTGCGGAGGACACGGCGTTTGTGTGGGAGGCACCTGCCGCTGCGAGGAGGGCTGGATGGGCACAGCCTGTGATCAGCGAGCGTGTCACCCACGCTGCAACGAGCACGGGACATGCCGGGATGGCAAATGTGAATGCAGCCCGGGCTGGAATGGAGAGCACTGCACCATTGGTAGGGAGAAAGAGATAAACAGCTACTTTGCAAAGAATAATTGATGGTCAGGGAGGAGGAAAGACGCATGCTTAACGGAATATGTGTGACTTAGTGTAGCATGAGCACCTTTGTTCTTGGATTTCAACTTCTGACATCATACATTTTCATATGGGAACAAGGCAAAATGTCCTTTCATTTGTTGATGACATAGCTATGTGTATTTTTTATTACCAGGTGTGAAGTACGCCTGTGTACTGTTAGACCTTAAAGAGACAAGCCATCAAATGTCAGCTACATGCTTTTAAAAACATCCTACTTTGCCTCTCTCAAAAGGTCTTACTGTGGACTCTAAGACGTCCCTCTACTATGGCAACAGCCTTTTTAGAAACCTGCATATGATTTAAAGTTTTCTTTCCTTTTATTTGCTCCATTATTTGCACTGCCACTTTGCTTGCCAGTCTGAAAGAGGAAACTGCAGTCAGATGACTTCTGGCTGGTATTTAACTCTGTCTTGCGTGTCCTTTGTCTGCTCTGCTACCTTTCTAACCATTTCATTTCCCACTCCCTTTGGTTCTGTATTCCTCATGAGCCTGGCACTTGAGCTCTCAGAGTGATGTTTATTATTTTCATTATTATTGATAAGGTGCCACCAAGATGCCAAAATGAGGCAAAGGGATGTGACTCTCACTTGAAGCAATTTGCGGCATCATTAATGAACTGGCTTGACTTTACCTTCCTCCTTCATCTCACTTAACTCTTTGATGCATTTTCCCCTCTTCCTTTTTTCTAACTGTCTTGCATTCAACCACTCTAGTCCTCATTCTGTAGTCATGCCATAAAATGAGTAGCATTAAAACTCCCCAGATACTACTTATTATACATTAATGGAAAAGTAAATTAGTGAATCCAGTTCTGCTCTCAATAATGCCCATATGGACTTGAAAAAAAGTCAGGTGACTATAGAAGTGTTGTTACAGAGTAAAAATTCTCCTCCAGTCATTTTGATTTAATTAGCTTCTTTTAAAGACAATAAAATTTACCTCTGTGTTGCTTTCATTATGCCATGATACATATAAATCACACTACGTCCAAATTAACCAAGAGCAATACCTGGGCAAAGGTCTACATGGTTATACATGTGGATCGTCAGCTTAAGTATATGTAGACATCACTCTCTTTGCTTGAACACCAGGTAAGTTTGCACACAGACAGACAAGAAATAAAGCCTGATCACAAATTTTAATTCCAGCGTTAGGGTAATGGTACAAAACATTATCTATGGCTCAATTCTTCTTATCATTTATTTACGTTAATATCACCCTACCACATTATGGCCTACACATGCATCCTCTAATGAAAAATACCTAACAGTATCTCTTAAAACTTCCTCTGTCTCATTAGACATTACATTTTGCATTCTTTTCTATCTCCCTAGCAGCTTTCATTTCTTTTCATGAGGAAAGGATTAAAAAAATCCCCTCTCTTACATGACTTTAAAACAAGAAGCAAGCAATCCTGTGTTAATTGGAATCCTGTGTTTCTGTAATATTGTTTTATAGCCTTGTGTTCAAGCACTTTGATTTGGAAAGCAACACAAAAAGGGTTTTAAAAGAAAAAAAGTTCAGCAGAAGGCCCCAAATCCAAGGGACAATTTTATATGAAAGTCATTTATGCACAAAAGAAAAGCTTGATTCATACCCTCAGTGCCATTTTATTAGTTCTGCTGCAAAACCAAAATGCCAGTAGTTCACTGTATGATATGTCTCCATTCAGCTTATATGACTGGGCTGTTTTCGAACAACAAGCTTCTATCTTTCATGGTAATTAAATTTGCTCCATTATTTGTAGTTTTCTTCACTCTAAGTATAAAGAATCTGTGTTATCCTGGGAAAGACTTGCACCGCAATGCAGTCAGCATTGAGATTTTACTGGTGCACGCTATCATTTGGTGTGGTGCAACATTCCTATTGCAGTGCTGCCTTGGTTTAGGATTCATTCTTTAATACTTAGAGTGCTGGAGCAATTCTGTTTCTTTTTCACTTCCCTTCCCCGTCCTCATCTTCTTGCATGGTGATTTAGCAACAGATTTGTACATAGTCTCATGTTTCTAAAGCTGTAAACAGTATTTCCTGCAGAATATTTCATTGATGAATGTGTAGAATGCAAAAGAGATTTGGCAAAGTTATAAATATCCAAGGAAATTGAATGGCTTTAGACAGAGTAATAAGCTAGTTGCATTGGCACAGATGAAAGGACATTGACTTGGAATTACATTAAGTATGTGGAAAGCATTCCCCTTGTCCTTGTGTAATTTCCCTGCATGGCAACTTGTTCTGTTGACAGTAATTCCTTATCTGTCTGTGTCATGGCCCGGTTTGCTTTAGCACTGACAAGCATAAAACCCCATTGCTGAAATGATGCTTTAACAATATTGCCATGTTGTGCAGGTAACATGGTAGAAATGGATGAGACGAGTAAAGGACACTTCTTCCATTCCCTGTTGAGCATGTCTGAGAGTAAGAAATCCTTTTGTTTTGTAGGTCATAGGAGGCTCTTTCTTATGGTGTCCAAGGGAACTCTGATCCCAGTGGATTACTTTTGTTTGCTCACACAAGTAGTCGTGTTACCCAGTACACTAGCTTGATGGCTTACACTCAGAGATTTCATCAGGGGAACCCCAGTTAATTCCCAACCAGGAAATTGATGCTGAAGTTTGCATTCATCAACCTAATTCAGCAGACTTAGCATATCCAGGCAAAAGAGTAGAGCAGAAATGTGCTTATATAACTGCAGGAATCCCTAAACCCAGCAGAATGGTTCAATCTATTTACTCTGATTTCTTAAAGGCAAAAGTAAACATGGCAACAGCTATAATGCAAGATTCCTATGATGAGCTCTCCAGCATATTCCAAATTTGCCCCCAGTTTGAGACACTGCAAGAATTCAACTTTATTTTGTTCTGGCCCAAACCACATCCAAGGACACGGTGGAGTTTAGGAGCATTGAGGTTAAAGGTGAAGTAAACACTCTTACTGTGAGCTCTGAAAGGCCAATCTAAAACAAGCCCATCAATGTCTGGTGAAGGTCAGACAGACAGCAGAGCAGACAGGCAGCTCTCTGCAGCACTCAGACATATCTGCATCAGGAGTTGAGCTGTGTTTGTCCCTCTGGCACCCACCCTGCCTGGTTGGGATGGGTACCTTTGGGCAAAAGAAGGCCACAGATATAGCACTCAGTGGAAAATATGTGCTTACTGCTTTGTTCTGACATGACTTTGCATCGAGCTGGAGGTAATCTGGCCTGAAGTAGTTTGGCAGCATGTTTGACAGTAAATATTAAGCACAAATGAACTTCAAAGACAGTCTTTTTCCCTGCCCCTGTGGCATAAACTTGTGCTGTCACTGGTTCAGCAATGAACGGCTACTTTTTGCTCTCCTTCAAATTTATGTGCTCTCAGTTTAACTCTAGTGATTTCGCTGAGGCTCTGTCCACTTCCCCCCATGGGGAAGATGAAAGGAAAAAGGATATTTAGAAAACGAAGGAGAGTGTACTGGGGAAGAGTCTTGCCCAAAGACCTGCCCAAAACATCTCTCATTTCTCTCTTCCCTCTCTCTGAGTCAAGAGAAATGCTCATGTGATCCTTCCCAATGGCTTTCAGCAAATCAAACCAAGTTAGCTCAGGCTGGTGAGAGGACTTTCAGACTGAAAAATGCTCACTTGAGCTCCCTTTAGCAGATCTGAAGGGACAATGGCTTCCAAGAGAGGGGTGGTGACACAGAGCAGAGAGCAGTACCTTTGGGTGCAGAGCACACCTTAGAAAAGCAGCTTTTCTTATGAGCCCTTACATAGTTCCTCAGCATGTCCCACACACCTGCATGGTTTCCAGAAGAGTGTCTGCAGGTAATAACATGATATTTTAATGCCAGGAGTATAGCATGGGAATGAGACTATGCAGGTTTAGAGAAGATTCATGTTACCATGGAATATTCCCATGGAAGGCCCCCATTGCCTTTTAAATTGCAAGATAATGTCGGCACATAACTGACACATGCTTGGCATTGGCAACTTGTCTCCACTGCCATCATCTGCACAGTGGCTGCTGCCCAAGTTGGGCTGCTCTGGATGTCAAAATCCAAGGGACACGTTCCCAGGCTTCAGCCAGCATCCGAGTGGATGGCGATGCTGCGCTTCCTGCATGGCTGTCCCTGCACCGGGGGCATTCCCAGGCCTCAAACTGCCCCACAGTAGGGTAGCCCTCATCCTCACAGCCCTCTCCACTTACTTAGAGTAGTGCTTCAACAGGTCCTTTACATCTACAGGATGGAGAATTAATTCCTGCAAGGGCTATGAGTTCCCAGGTGGGTGGTCTCTGCATGAATGAACCTGAAACACAAACCTCTTTGAAGGGGTACCAGGACACAACTAAGAGAGAGATTGCAGGAAACAAACAAGAGAATAAGGAAATAACATTTAAGCAAGTGGCAGAGAGAGAAATGCAAAACTCAGAGCCTCTTTATGAATAAAAGGCAGCTGCTGTGAGGACAGGGAGCATGAGCTGCTGGCCTGGACCCGGGCTCTAAGCATGACTCCTGCCTTCTGCCTGTTTCTTTGCCACAAACTTTCCATTTGGCCCCAGAAAATCAATTAAAAGTGGTTTTCCAAATTAATGTTCCATGAGAATTGGACACATGACTACTCCCACTAAATCTATAACTTTTTTTTTAGTTTAGCCCTCCATGGAATGAATATTTTAATACTTACCTATCTGGTAGTGCTGCCGTGAGGTTAATTTAATATTTGTAAAGTAATTTGATGTGGGACTGGAGAATGCTGTATAAATGCAATGTATTACCATTGAGGAGATCCAGGGAAAAGCCTCTCCCAGTCTGGGAACGTCACAAGACTGTGCCTCTTTGTGGGAAAAATATAAGACAATCAGGTGAGATGGAGCACTTTCAAATAACTGTTTCCCCTGAATAAAAGAAAAGCAGTCAGTAAAAGAGAGGGAGACTTGCAAATCAGAAGAGCATTACAATATCCTGCCATAAATATATATAGATATAAACAACTTTCTAGTTTCTCTTCCTGATCTTAATGAGCAACGGTTGACTGGATGCCTAAAGACAGCCTTCTTGAGCTCTTTGACTGAGGAGGACTGTGCTCCACCTTCCTTCCTTTTTTCTCTGCTCATAATCAAAGTTTTTCTTTCCATATCACAGCAAACTCTCCTTTGCCTTTCTAGCACCTGCACAGTCTCGTAGTAAGCCGCAATGCACTTATTCAATCCTACCTTAAATGTCCTGTCTTTTATCTCCCAAGCTCACTATCTGGATAAGGTAGTGAAAGGTATGCTCTTCCTTCCTATTTTTTCCTATTGTCTTTGTGTTTCTTTTTTAAAATGCACCGTGAACATGCTGTGTTGAGGTTGCATCTCTCCCTCATTGTCACCAAAGTGCTCCCTAATGTCTGGAAGGGTGAACTTTCCAGTCATTTAGGTAGGAAATACCTCCGTGAGTACTGTGACTCTGTGTTAACATCCTATCAGTGTTCCTACCCTTCCCTTTGTCCCTGTCCTCCCCTCCAAATCATCTCTCATCCTCACACCTCCTACTCAGGTAAGGCAAGTCAGGAGGAAACAAAAGTGTCTGTGATTACAGCAAGAGCCCTGTACAGTGATGTGTTTTAATTAAATGTCTATAATCTGTTTTGTAACAAGCAGGTGAGTTCACTTTCTGTGTGGAGTCTTCATGTTTTTTGATCCATGACTGCAAAGTCTTACGTGGGAACTTTGAGTAATGATATGTTCTTTTTCTTTTTGTTCTTAATGCAAAAATGGTACAACCTCAAAGCCTCTGGCTGTATAAATCTGCAAAATCTACTGCATTCAGTGCCTGTACATTAATGTACACTACAATGAAATCCAATCCTCAGTTCCTATTTGTAAATTTCAAGCAAGTCTAAGACCCAAGTCTTTCTTTAACAAAGAAGAAAAGGAATTGAACTGTTATAGAATAGAGGTTATCTGGTATCTTAAAAGAAATCAGTCATTTATTAATTGGAGCAATGAGCTAAATTAATTTAGGGCTTTTAAATAGAAATAGACAGTTCCACAATGCACTTGGCTTTCCAGAAATATTGGAATAGTTAAATACAGCAACCTGACAGTAAATATGATTGAGTTGGACACAGATCTCTTTCTACATGGCTGATTTGACACTAACAGCAACACAGTGCTGCCACCGTGCAGCGTCATATGTTTGCTGGTTAAACAAACCAAAAAATCAGGTTGAACAAATCAGTTTCTTCCATGGCATTACCCTCCTGTTCAGGTGGTGAGCAATCAGAAGTAGCAGCTGTGAGAGGCTGATGAGGAAGGACAGATATGCCAAAATATTTGTCCGGTGAACAGTTCAAATGAAGTCTCTGCCATCTAGGGCTCCAGTGGTATGACAAGAAACAAAATTGCCCTACTGACTTCACTTCTCTGGATGGATTTACAATCTAATCTTTCTTTCTTGTTTCCATTGAGGTTTAGAGGCAAGTTTAGGTACAATTGCAAACAAGGAAAAACTTTGAACAGGCAAAGAAATGTTGATGATAAGGAAATGTCCACAGTGTAAATAAGGAGACTTTCAGCTTTGGTGTAATGCAGCAACTGGTAGCTGTCCTTGAACCCCTCTTTATAGATCAGTGGATTGTTCTATGGTAGTTAGTTTTATGTCATTGCTTAATGCCAGTAAAACATGCCTGACTTCATTTAAATTAGGAGAAAAAAAAAGTATATTCTCTTTCTTAGATCAAGGAGAGAGGGTCATCTGTGCCCTTATGAAGTGACAATGGTGGCATCCTTAGGGGAAGGCATGAGCCATCACTAGGGAGTGGGATCAGAACCTCCTGTTTATGTTTCACATCTCAGTGGTTCACATTCCAAAACCTTAGGACTCCTCCTTTTCACCTCAACATGGATAGGAGAAAGCTGGATCAAAAGGTAGCAATTAAGTACCAAAGAGATAGAAAAGATGAGAAATGAGCCTGCAGAACCTATGTCCAGGGACCTTCAGTACTGATTTGCACATTCAGTGGCTCAATTGTTTTTTACTAAGTCTTCTGTAGCTGTCACTTTTCCTCTGGATAGCCTTTTAACTCACCTTTATGCCCAAGAATAAAGACACATTCTATTTAGTGAGTATTTCAATGGGTTACAGGTTAAGCAGCATACTAAGAATGAAAGATTGTCTCTTACCATGCGTGGCCCTTCTTGGAAAGATTAGCAACAGCTGAAACATTAAAAGTACATGTTTTTTACTTGGCTAACTGCATGGTGTGCATTTTTCAAAACCAAATTACTCATGCCCTTTTGACTTGCTTAATTATTAACATCTTTCTGGTTGAAATCCCTTCCCAGTAATCCTGTGTTGTCAAGGGTGAGCCTGATTTACTGCTGAATTTTTCCTTCAGCTTTACAATAAACTAGTAAGTCAGAGAAGATGCAGAATTGTTTCTAAATTGGAGGGTAAATTTCAATAGCAAGCATCAGCATGATTAAACCAAGGAATTCTAACTAGAATTGGAATGGAGTCTTTTAAACTAAGGCCTAATTAACACTTGTAATGCTTAAAATGAGAAGAGATGCCTGATCTTAAAGTGATGCTGGTTTCAGAGAGAGCTTCTCCATCCATAATACCATTGGAGCCGATGGTACATCAACGTCATTCATTTCTATTGTTTGTTAACAATTCTTGCTCTTAAAAAACATCCACATTAACACTGTAGTGAGGCATTTAAACAGCTAGCATGCAATACAAAGGTGATGAACAAGTTTTAACATCAGAGATGGCTGTGAGGTGACTTCTTTGGGCTGTTCCTGAAATCTTAGAAACAGTAAGAGCCCAAGGTCTGACACAGCCGGTTCCCTCATGTACACGGTTACAAGCAATAGTAACTCTGGAAAGTAACTTTTTAACCTTCATTTTAAGCAACAGGAGCTCTGGCAAGTAATTTTTTAATCTTCATTTCACAGGATGCATCTGATGGAAAGGGGTTGGCCAGGGAGGTGATGGAGGCACCGTCCCTAGAGATATTCAAAAGACGTGTAAGATGAAGTACTGAGGGATATGGTTTAGTTTAGTGATGGGCCTGGCAGTGTGAGCTGAGGGGTTGGACTCAATGATCTTAAAGGTCTTTTCGAACCAGACCAATTCTGTGATTCTATAAGTGTTTCTGGACTCCCACCATTTGAAAATATCACGGTGGTAGTTTAAGAGTTGAGTGTTTCTCAGGACATGTTAATTGGTTTCTCATCATTGGCAGGGATCAGCTGATGCTTTGCTCCTCCCCTTCAGTCCTACATAACTTCTGCAGGTCCCTTCCTGGTTGTTGTTCTCTTTAACTCTAGGTTAGTTTGCATCCTCACATGTTACATTCAGCCACGTCCTACTCGTTTCAGAGCTCAACCACTGTCTGTCGGGACTTGCTAGAACATCTACGGGAGCTTTCCTACTGTCAATGGAGGAAAGATAATAGCCTTATCTTTTAAGTCCAATGTCAAGTGGCAATGAGGCTTGGCTTGAAGAAAAATCCCATTGAACATTATTTATAATCAGACTAATTAGAAAAGGCCTCAACTATACAGATCATTAAGAGCAGATTGTTTTACCAACAATCTTAAAATGGCAGGATAATTTCTTACTCTGGTGACAGTCTCCTTTGGCTCTGATACTCTTTTCTTGTCTAGTTTAAAATTAGTCCACCCTCTGTATTGCTTCCCTCATCAGTACTGTCTCATGCATTGCAAAGCTGGCATCTTTCTGAATGTCCCACGGTATCACCATCTTTCAGCAACACTTTCATATGCTTCGGTTGAAAACTCACATGAAGAATTGTTTCCTCCCTCCCTCACCTAAAACAAGCCCTATTCATATATTTATTTCTCTTAGTCACCTGAATAGTTAACAAATACAAACAGGAATAATGGATCATTAGTCACTCTAGCTTTGAGAAATCAGAGCTGCAAGATTATGGTGGTGTAAATCTGAGGATTAAGCCATCCCGCTGTGTTGATATTCAGAAACACTTTGGAGACAAGATAATCTCTTTGCTTTATTCCCCAGCGTGGGGGAAAGGAGAGGATAAAGTTTATTTGTATCATCTTTTTGTCAAGTGCTTTGAAGTGCACTGTTTGGGGAAGGAGGAACACTGTATGTTCCTGTCTCTGTAGTGTTAGTAGTGGTCAAGTCTTTTTGCCACAAACCAGTTTAGATGGTAGTACGTACAGGTCTTTTCTCCTAGACATAGTGGCCTACGTATCCACGTTATCTTCTAATTTTCTGAAGGTACGAGTCCTCTGACAGCTGCTGTTCAATTGTATTGTTTTCTATTAATGGTTTCCCTTCTTATGACTTCTGAAAGCAGTCAGCTCTCCTACCAAACCCATGGCACAGGAGAGGTACAATTTAAGCCTCACAGCACTGATACTTTGCTGAACCTTCTAATGTAACAGTTAATATCTAAAATCTTTGATGTTCACGAATCTGTGAAGAAGTCTTTGTCTCATTAGGAAACTGTTCTTTCTGACTCTTCTGACTGAAGAGATGTATCTCACTGGGAACCAGAGGTGGCTTCCTTCTGAGACTTACTTTCTAGACTTGAAAGATGCCAAGACAGTGGAGTATGAAATTACAGGTGGGAGTTTTCCTGCTTCAGGTTTCTACAGCATAGTTGCTTATGTCTCATCTAGTCACCCTGGATTCCCTTAATAGCCATGAAGAGGAATGGATACGTTGAAAAGGCATAATCTCATGAGATACTCTTTCTCTTCTGTCTCTCATAACTCTGTCTGTTTGCTTTCTGAGGTGCTTGACTTAGTTTCGCTGAGTCAAGATCTGGAAGATTCAGAGGAAATCCTGGAGGTCTGTTCAAATCCTCTCAAACTCATTTCATATAGACAATGCATTGCAGACAAAATCAAAGACAGAAGGCTGAAAGGAGTCTCCTCAGAGTCCAGTCTTCTGCTGTTGATGGCAACCTAATTTTAACAGTTACATTAGAGCAAGTGATCCATCACTGCAGTATCTTTTTTGTCTAATAGAATTAGATCTTTGCATTTGAGATCTTTCTTGCAAAGATTATTAAATGCAAAATGTAATTGAAAGAAAAACGAGAACATGGAATCTCTTCTGAATTTTCATCTTTTGAAACCTGAGAAACCTAACTTAAACCATTTCTGAGATTCAAATGTGTTCCTACCTGTCCTGGAACCAAACTTGGGAGACTTTCTTGTTTTAGTTTCTAGCAAAAACTTCTAAAGCTTATTGTCTTCCCATTGCAGAAAAATATGCCTCAGGAATTAAACACTGCTGTTGGGTTAAAAATCTAGTGTTATCCAGCCCTTCGCTCATCCTTCTACGGTGGTGTGTTCAACTTGTCCTCACCCAACTCTTTATGACTCTCACCACACTCCTGTCAACACCACAGCACCTTTGCAAGGAGCTTCCTGCTCAGCCTCTGCAACTGCACAGTAGAAAAGAACTTTTTTAGAGTAGCTTATGAAGAGTTCAAGTAACAAAATAATGAGGTGTGCTCAGTCATGATGCACTGCCCAAGCTCCCATGGAGCCTTGCAGAATTCACGTTAGGTGACATTTGGTCAGAGATTTTTCATCAAGACAGATGGGGCAAAAATATAATTATAAAGAGGGGCAAAAAGAACTATCTCTGCTGTGGGGATGATCCTATCCAAACTCAATTTATCTGCTCCAAAGTAGGATTACCTACCCACCTAAGTAATGTCTGCAGGTTATTTTAACGAGTCATACACTTCATCCTCACTCATTCTCCAAACCAGCGAAATGCTTTCTACTTGTACTGGAAGTACGTAGAGGGCAGAAATAAATAAGTTAGATCTCGCATTGAAAAATGTCAGATTAAATGGTTAAAAATTTGGCACTGTTGCAAGTGACTGAAGGCAGGGTATTAAAATGGAGAGTTTCAAGTAGCCTCACCCATAAATAGCTCTTCTGTAGTATATGAATGGTAACATAGATTAAATACCAAAACACACAGAAGCATGCTCATCTTAGACACACGTTATGTGCCTCTCCCCTTACCTCACTGCCCTGAATACACATTTTAAGAGACTGAAATACAACAAAATATGTTTGTAAATGGAAAAAAAAAAAAAAACCAACCTATTTAAGATCCTTCTAAAGGACTTTTCCTGAACACCTCTTCCATTTGGTCACTGTAAATCTGTCACTTGTCAGAGAAACAATCCTAGAAAAGGTTTGAAGATCATCATTAAACAATCCTGTAGTGAAAAGGCATTTCTGAACACCATTTCTCCAGCACAGGACACACAGTGATGTGATACCTGCTGTCTCAGCACTTCTTGGGCAGCCCCTTGTCCATCATGCAGTCAGCCAGATGTTGCAACACCACACACCTCTTTACCATCACATTGTAACCCTTTAGGATAGGATACACCTGTGCTCTTTGCACAGTTTCACAAATAAAGCTGCCTTGCAAAGCTGAGGGCCTGAAGAAAGTCAAACTATGTGGCAGGATTGCACCACACACGTGTAAGAAGAGAGGGCCTTAAAATAGGGTTTAGGAAGACGAAATTGTGTTCCTGGTATAATCAGTCCTGCTGAGTGACCTTGACAGTCACTTCAGTCCCTTGTACTTCAGTTTCCTAAGCTGTAAAATGTGTCTTATATTTCTGATAGCTTCTTGGTAAAGATTTTTGAGCCCTGCAGGTAAAACACCCAGAGCAGTGTATAAGCTAAGCAGCCTTCCTCATACTGCTGTTTACTGTGGAAATTACTCTCCTATTTTCTTAGGGGGTGGAAAAAAAAGGGATGGAAGTCTCAACAGGAGGTCATCAGAGGAGAAAATCAAACCCTAGTGAGCATACTGGGAGCTTGATGTTCATTCCCCATAAGTTTTATCACCTAGAAAAGAAATGCTTGCCTCTGTGCTGGGCTCTCTGTAGTCACTAGAGAGAAATGGGTGTTTCCAGAGTGTGGCCCACCTCATCAGTATGGGCATCTAATACACATGAGGGGATTTATGCCATGGGACAGTCTCTTTCTCTGCTGATTACAGAGAGTTGAAAGTCTCTCCAGTAGACATTTATTGTAACTAAATGAGATGAATCCTGCCCAGTAGAGAAATTGGGCGTTCTCCAAATATATTCTAACACATTTGGACTAATTATCTGTAAAAGTCCTTTCCAACCCCCGCCATTCTATGATTGTCTGATAGCAAACACCTTACCTTTCCAGACAGCTTTGACTACTTACCAGTCTGAGGTCTCAGCATTGCTAAAAGCCTTTATCCTGCTTTATCTTGCTGGGTGTTAGTAACTTTAACCCCACATTCAATTTAGGTAACCCCAAATCTTGGTCTCACAAAGCAAAGGCTTTGCAAGTCTTGGAGAGCAGGGTGCGGTTTCCAATTGATGAAATAAGAAAACCTTATTGCCTCCCTGAAGCTCACCGTTCCCTCCATCCAACTAACGAGGCTGTACTGTGAGGACCTTGAGTGATACCGAGCTGGGACAGGTCACTCCAGGAGGGAAGATACCCAGAGGGAGTGGAGAAATAAACCAGATTCAAAGGGGGAGAGCTGTTTCATTAGCCCCTTTCCAGGCTGTGTTTGCTTTTGCCTCTGCAGCCTGTTTGAACATGTGGCTGTTTGCCTTGCAGAGGGATGCCCCGGCTTGTGCAACGGCAACGGCAGGTGCACACTGGATGTGAACGGCTGGCACTGTGTCTGCCAGCTGGGCTGGAGGGGAGCCGGCTGCGACACCGCCATGGAGACGGCCTGCGGCGACAGCAAAGACAACGACGGAGGTAGGAGAGGAGCGCGTGGTGCGACGGGCTCTGTGGGGCCTGCAGACCCCATGCCATCAGCCCTCAGCCGGGCTCGAGATGTTGTCTGACAGCTGGTGGAGAACAGACAGCCCAGGCTGCCAGGGCTGACTCAGCTGGAGTAAATTTGAATTCAAATGAAATAGGTTTGGAGTTGAGGTGCCAGGGCTTGTTTATCCTCAAATTGAGTCCATATACCTCATATACTCATCCTGTCACTCCACCTCAGCTGAGTGGCTCAGCCATGACACGGTGGGACCACCTCAAACAGCAAACATCCCTGGCTCTTCGAACTTTGGCCTTGCTGCCTGAGGTTTTCATCAAAGCTCTCTGGTAGGTCACTGCTGACTTGGGATGGATGTTTTGCAGAAAGTTAGAGGCTTTGGTGACCGATCCCCATGCCCACAAGCCATCCAGTCCTTCTCAAACCACGTTTTATTGATTACAGCTCCATATGTAGTGATGTCAGGCATGTGAATAATAGCTCTGCGCAATGCAAACTTAATATTCAGAGTTATCTCATTACAAAGGAAACCCTGGTGCAGTGTGAAGGTTTGAATTAGAGGGCAGGAGATGAGATATTAAATTTAAGGCATAAGGGAGACTGCATAATTTGTTTTGTTGTCACTCAGCAAAAGGCTTTGTAAACCACAAGTCTGGGCCAGGTCCCAGACTGTGAATTGGAGCCTGAATTTTGCAAGACTCTGTTTTATCATATTCACAGCAACAATATAGTTAAAAAAAATGAAATAGCCAATCCAAGACTGTGATTATCTGCTTCACAGCAACTGGGATTCTGATTGAATATTTGAAATACTTTTGCACATCTGGTATAGCAAATGGACCAAATTATCCCTTTAGGAAAGATGGAAAAAAGTGTAGAAACATACAAAGAGTATACACAATAAAGCAAAGGTGGCTTTTTGCCTCACATGAAACTGAATATCACTGTACTCATCTTTCCTATTTACAGTTGACACGGCACCAACACCAACAGGTTCATCACACCAGATGTGTAAAAAAATATGGTAAATAGAACCAAGGAGAATCTCAGTTTCCATGGAAAAAAAATAACCAACAACAACCCTGAGAGTTTTTTAGAAAGAGGGAGAGGGAGAAGGAGTAATCCAACCTAATTTATAAGGTAGACCTCATCTGTGTAACGCTCCAAAAGAGCATGACAGACTCTGAGGAGGTTGGTGGAACCCACCTTTCCTATGCCCTCCCTATGCCCTCCCTCAGATGGATTGCTAACCCTGTAACTGGGTTACCCTCACCTTGAAAGGTTCACATGTTCTTGTGCACATCAGCTGTGACTTACATTTGTGTGGGGCGGTGCTGTACACAGCGAGAGCAGAGCAACTGGTAGGTCATAACATACTGCCTTGTGATACCTTATTCACCCTTCAGAACCCACAAATGAGTGTTGGCTGTACTCTTGGTATTCTAAAAAGACCCCAAACATGTCCATGGTGTGCATTACATGTCATACACCGTGCCTTTGATTTTGCCACATTACTACTAAAGACTCTCCTCAGCTGGAGAGACAGCAGAATATGTTTGTGTTCACTTGATTTCTATCCATTTTTATGGATCATTGGCATTTTTGGGCTCAAATGTAGCATTTCAAACCTGAGATACTGGGGCATCAGAAGTGGTGAGGTGCTTCTACTTTGAGGCTTGAGTTCCTTGTTTAGCACAGGGATTTGAGTATGGTTATATGGACTTATGAAGAAAAGCAGATTCTGGACCTGATTCCTAGTTTTTATGCAGATTTCTAGAGCAAGACAGCTGGCAACATTAGTAGATTATCTATAGAAAAATTTACTTTGGAAGGGACCTCCAGGAGTTGCTTAGTTCAACCCTCTGCTTTCTAATTACATTGGGTTACTCAATGCTGTGCCTAGTTTCCACCTCTCTGGGCAACATGTTCTAGCATATGACCACCTTTATAGTAAACATTTTCCTCCTAATGTCTAATCATCATTTTCCATGTTCCAGCTTAATGTCTGTCACTTTTTGTCCCTAACCCCCTGAGATATCCTAGAATATCCCAGCTTGCTTCTGGTTTCCCCTTCACAATAGCTTGGGTTTCTAGTGGAACATATATATCTGTTTCATGTGTGACAGCTGCCTTTGGATATGGGCATCTGTGTTTAGAAGTAGAATTGAGCCCATATTTGATGCAGCCACTTTGTCACCACAGACATTATACCTTAGGAAACTGCTTTGCTTTAAAGAGCAGTGAAGAGATAAAGGCCTGAACAGCCACTGGAAAGAGAATATAAATGTGTATGAGCACTAGAGCTTCTCCCACTTTTGGGATCCTGTCACAGTCTCTGGAGTGATGCATGTTGAGGGATGGAGAAATGTATCATTGGAGAGAAATAGATTCAGGACTTTATCGCTCTGAGCTGTTTCAGATATCTCCTTGAAGATGCCTACTTTGGATTGGTGACTGCTGCCCTTCGAGGCACTTTCTGCTCAGAGCAGCATCTCTCAAATCTGAGATACCATGGTGGGGCTGTTAATGCTACAGGGAGGAGAGTCACTCTGCCAAAGCTCATGGGAAGCTGGTCCCAGGGCTGTGGTATCGAGTGTCAGCTAATCAAGATTCCTGCAGCCGGAAATTCTTTGGGATAATGGGAGCTGAAGTCAGAATCTTTTTCATCAGATCCCAGCCTAATCATACCCCGAGGGAGATGGGTACCAAATTACAGGGTGTGCTTGCCTCTTAAATCGGAGGCAGTTCAGATAAACAATAACAAGCTAAGCAGAAGTCACTCCGAGAGAGTCTCAGTGAAATGTAATCTCTGTTCAGGTTAGGAAATAAAGGTGTCTCAAAGAGCAGTCCCTTCTCCACACACGAGTGTCATTTGTGAAAGCTAGCACTTAGGTTTCACACCCAGCTCCACTTTATTTACACTTTTAAACGCAAAGCCCATCAACTTGAAAGGAGTTGTAGCGAGTAACTGAGAGCAGGTCATCATTCAGTATCAGTCAAGGGAAAACAGTGCAGTGAAGGAGCTTTAACAATCTGGGTAAAAGGGTAGGATTTTGCACATTTGACCTAAGAGGCCACCTGTATCACAACAAATAGGAGGTGGCCTCTTGAGACAAACTGAGAAAAGTGTTTTTGCCTCTCTGGCAGAAAATAACCTAACTCATGGCTACAAACACTCACTACCTGAGAGTAGTCCTGTCTCACCCCACACTGAGTGCTTTGTCATGTGCTTGAATGATAAGAAGTTTGAAGCTTTAAAAGATGAAGGAAATTATCTTCTCTGACAAGTCCTAGAAGTGGAGTTAATGGCATTTGACAAAGCCTTGAGAAGAGGCTAATATTCTGTAGGCTAAATATGGGCTCCATTGCATTTGTAGACTTCTCTATTAGGAACAGATTGTACAGGAAAAATAGAGAAGAAGAAGAGAGAATATTCTTCACAGTTTCACCAATAGGCTATTGGGCAGCAGAGCTGTGTTAACCATCTTTGCTCCAGAGCATCTGTGTGACTCCCTCCATATTGAGAGACAGAGAGTTGGCCAGTTCCCCATTTCACTGTCCTGAAACCGTGAGAGAATGACAAATGTAAAACTAAATTGCCCTTTTGGTCTAAAAGTTCTGTCTGATCAACCCCATAACTTCACTTGTGGACCTTTGTTCTTGTTGAGAGCTTTTCTGGAGTAGCCAAGTCTTCCAGATAGGGTAAATCTTGCTGGTTCTCCAGGAAGTGATACCAACCTCATCCTTAATATCCTGCTTTGAGTAATTCCAACTGCTAAACATCCATTGAGCCCTGCCCACAGTGAATCTATTTGTGGAAAGCAAATCTTTCTCAGATTAAATATATATGTGGAATATAGATGTTGCTAACATTATCTAACCCTTCATACTCATTAGAGACTGATGTTCAGATGTCTGCTGTTCTTTGCTTAAACACTTCCAAAAGCTTGCATTAGTGATTACTGCAGAATAGTAATTAGATAGATAGATAGATAGATAGATGGATAATCCTCCCAGCCAATTAGTGGTGACCTATCCTAATAGATATTTTACACAGTTACACAGAAGTATAGCAACTTCATTTTTCTTATATATCACCTGGTCAGTGGCTTTCCTTTGGGAGTGAAGAAAATAAACCATCGGATCTTCTTTCTCTGCAAAAATTGTATAACAAATCTTCTGCTCCTGGGTGTATGTCACATTTGCAACAGATACATGCAATGAGTCTGACCTAGCACAAACACAATGTACACATGCTCAACCAAATGCTACCCAAGAGCTTGCAAGTGGAGCCATCCTTATGTTTTCCTTCCCTCTGTCCTCCTGGGCCAGAACGACTAAGAGCTAACTTAGTCTTTCAGCCCTGGAGCACTGAGGTCAGAGCCACCAAGCCACTGCACACAGGATTTTTGCCTTTCCATGCAGCCCTGAGTTTTAGTTATTGCTGCCACTGGGAACCAGCTCTTACTTCAGTGAGGATGTAACTCAGGACTGTGATTCTCTGAGGCAAATCAATGCTGTTTGTTGTAACTGTACCACAGCCCATTGGTGCAGCTCCACAGAGTAATGCTTTGTGTCTTGCTTACCCCATTCAAGGATCAGGTAGTGCTTGTAGTAAGGTGGAGACTTGCATAATGCTTTGGGGCAGCAGCATTTCAAATTCTTTGGCAAGAGAAATGTTGGCACTGCACACTGGCCTTCTTAACACCCGTGTGTCCACCATCTGTTCACTAGATGCCAAATAATGCATTAGAGAGCTGGCAGAAGCCTGCATTGCTCTTTGCCAGTACGTAGGGTTACACCTGAAGGTAGCATCAGGGTTGTAAAAGGAATTGAAAAGAATCCAAGAGAACCCCAAAATGCAAACCTTTGCCTTTGCAGATGTTTGATCTGCAGACAAGGTGATGGGGTGCTTTCTGATGTTTTCTTTTCCTTTTGGCACACTGTTGTGAACCTTTACTTCATGCCTGCAAGGATTTTATAGCATGAGAAGATTGTCTCTTGGGCATGGTGTGGAAGCTGACTGCTTCATTGAAACCATAAAAAATAGTGCATTAATGTGCTAGCTACATTTATAAAGGGAAGTGTTGAGATCTGAACCCACCTGGGAAAGCACCCACCATAAATTAGCATTTACCATCACAGATAGATCCAGTCAAACAACAAGGTCATCCTGGAGGAACCACAAAGCACTGCTGAAATGATGAGGAAGTCTGCTGTACCTGCAAAGACTAGCTAGCTGGTATAATTTCTTAGATATCACCCAGCTTCTCTTCCTCTGTTTTATGATGACTGTTAATCAACCTTTCCTGAAGTAAGAGCACAAAAGGACCGGTTCCCATTTTCAAGTTTCAGCTCTTTGCTGACTCTGTGTTGAGTGGTAACACTTGGATCTCACCTGCTGCTGGTTGTTAGCCCTGGAACTGCTAGCAGGATGGTGTGAACCCCTGCATCACAGCAGCCTAAAGCAGGTGTTGGTTGGGCCATTACAGAGGATGGTGTGTTGTGAACTGAGGGGCTAGCAGTGCCTGTAGGCTGCCTTGACAGCATGAGAAAGTTCCTCGTACTTTTGACTGGTCCTTAATGAAATGTCTTTGATTAATAGCTTCAGAAAGAAACCATAAAATTGTGTCCTCTGTGTGGAAAAAGCCCTACTATTGTCTGCTGAAGTGAGGGGAGTTACTTGTTCCCACAGGAGGCACTGCTGGCCTATAAGGTGTAACAAAAGGTGACATGAACCATCTAAAAAAAAACCAAAACAGGCACCAGCACACATTTTACAAAGCAGTTCTGAACCTGAAAAGATGCTTAAACAACGTTGGAGCACCAATGCTCAAAGAGGAAATTCAGGAAAGCTCTCTGCCAGACCTGCTTTAGCACATGAGGCAAACTTCTGCCTCCTCTTTGGGACAGTAATTTTGCTTCAAAGCTGGAGAGTTTGCCCCAAGTGTGCTCAGAGCACACAGAGAGCATGGTCATTTTCCTCTTGACCAGGACTTGAGAAACATGCCTGTATCTGAGTTATCTGAGACAATGAGTTCCTGTGTGACCTGCTCTAGGTCATCCTGCTCTGGCAGAGGGATTGGACTGGATGATCTTTTGCAGTCACTTCCAACCCTTAAGATTCTGTGACTTTCCAAGCTGGGCTCAGATGATTGCTTGAATTGCCTTGGATTTAGTCAACAGAATATGTTAGAGTGAACTTTTCAGCAGTAGCTTAACACTTAACAGCACTTGCCAGCAAAGCAAGAGACCTTGGTGACAAGGATATCTTAGCTGCTGAGGGTGTGAACTCATTGGTCCCATTAAAAAATGTCTAAGCTCTGAGTTCCTGTTTCTCAAAGGAATCACTTTTGAGAAGTGCTTTGGCAGTTTCAGGTATGGCAACCTGCACTTTGTGCCCTGATTGAATGCTAATCTCTGCTGGGAAGGGCCTTCACTTGCCTTGCTCAGCTTCATGAACTTCACTGAAAACAGAGATTGCCTGGATTCTGCACTCATGCAATGTGAATTCCTTTTGGTAAAAGCTTTCCTGGAGAAAGCAAGAAACCCACAAAGACAGCTGCATCAACTATTCTCCAGAGCAGTGAGCTGGGGGATGCTGTGAACTTGTAGACTCTAAACACATTATTATTGTTCTGGTTTCTGCCCAGGTAGAGGTGATTATCAGGTGTTTTCTGTCGTTTCCTCCTTCCACTTCCTTTCTTTTCCTTTTCAGATGTTTTTTTTAAAGAACAGAACTCTGGATTAGGATGAACTTTTTGCAGAGTGTTTCTGTAATGACTAGCACTGTGGAACTCTGCTTCTGCCCTGGAGCCCAAGGAGTCCTGCAGCACAAATACATGATTACTATTACATATGAGCATATTATTTTGAACTTGCAAACATGTGCTTAGCACTGAAAGTTGTGAAGGGCAATTCCTTTCCCAGGTAGCCAGCAATCTAATTTAGCCAGGATACAACCAGTGAGAGCCTTATTCAGGCAAAATTAAAACAGAGCATGTGGGATAGAAGGAGTGAAGAGAACATTAATAGCTCAGACGATCACAAGGGGTTGACAGTCACACTGCTATTGTGCTTTACATTTGTGTTTCGTTTCCCTTTGATTCCTTACAGTGGGGCCAAAAGCTACAACTCTTTTATTGAATAGGTAAAATTGTTCTTTGCAAACACTGGAGTAAAACCTATTTGTTCCTCAAATTCAGTTCAACTAAATGGAGTGTCAGTCTTCAGCTCAGGGAAGAACATCATTACCCCTGTAAACCTTCATCAACACAAGCATTCACATGAACCATAACTTGTGGTTTGTGCAGAAGTGCTAAAACATTCATAGAGCCATAGAATCATAGAATGGTAGAGTTTGAAGGGACCTTTAGAGATTATCTAGTCCAACCCCCTTGCAGAAGCAGGTCCCACCTAGATCAGGTCACACAGGAACATGTCCTCGTGGGCCTTGAAGACCTCCAAGGAAGGAGCCTCATCACCCTCCCTGGGCAGCCTGGGCCAGGGCTTCCTCACCTCAAGAGTGAAATACTTTTTCCTTGTGTTTAAATGGAACTTTTCATGTTCCAGCTTCTTCCCATTACTCCTTGTCCTGTTGCTAGATACAGCAGAAAGAAAAGGATTTCCCAACCTCCTGACACCCACCATTTAGATATTTTTAAATACTAATAAGATTCCCCCCTCAGTCTCCTCTTCTCCAGACTAAACAGCCCCAGGTCCCTCCAGATGAGGCCTCAGCAGGGCAGAGTAGAGGGGGAGAAGAACCTCCTTTGACCTGCTGCCCACACTCTTCTTGATGCACCCCAGGATGCCATTGGCCTTCTTGGCCACAAGGGCACATTGCTGGCTCAGGTTAGGTTATTATCAGGACTCCCAGGTCTTTGTTTCACCAGAGTTTACATTACAGCTGGAAAGGTAAACCTGATTTGCTTAAGAGTAAAAGTAACACTTTTTTAGCTTTGCCTTTGAGCATTTGCATTTTAAGCCCTCCCCATCCAAACTCTCCCAATAATATATCCTGGTGAATGGCACAGAAAGGAAAATGAAGGGCAACTGGATGAGGTGAAGGACACAATTTGTATAACAGTGCATTTTATGCTTTCCTTGGCAATGGAAATACTCCTGAAAGACAGTGGGGATTTATTGTCATTTTTCTTTCTAGCTTTGCTTTGCCTAGTACAGTTCCTTACAGAGACTTTTCACCCTGTAATCAGTGGCAAAAAGTCTCATGACCTTCAACAGGAGCAATCCTTGAGTTTTTCATGTAGGTTTACCCTGATAAGACCTCTCAGGCTCACCTCCTCTTGACTGCCTGTGTGTCTGGGGTTCTCAATGTGTGTCACAGTCCATGGGATGCTCTCTGCATACAAAGAGGTCCATCCCTACCTATGGCCTGCCTGTTCTAGCCCGACACTTGACATGCAGCACCTGTCAGAGTCTCCTTAAACACATAGTAACACCTCTGGCTGAAGGTTATTTGCATTCTGCTGTTGGTGTTAGCATGACGGATTTTTGTTGCAGCATCCATAACTCTGTAGAAATGCTCAATTATTCAATCCTAGCAAGCTAAGACGCTGCCCATTAAATCAACCAACACAATTGTGAGGCCATGAAAAGTCACAGCTAATTTGAAATTTTATTAGCTCTCGGCTGATCTTGTTTACTGCAGAAGCAGTCTCTCAAAACAAGCCCTTTGCTTCTGCACAAAACTCTAATCCTTGACACCTTGTTGGCACCGTGCGGTGGTGGGTGAGGGATTTGGAAGCTAAACTGCATGAGGCTTGAAAGAGGAATGAGACTGCTGTGGGATTTGTGAGCACTTTGCAGCCAGCAAGTGCAGCAGCAACCCAAGGAATGAAAGGGCAAGAGCTTTGTTGCTGCTGGAGAGTAATTATTTTGCAGGATAGTAGTGGCTGTGATTGTGACCATTTGTTTTTGTTCTGGGGAGGGAGTATGTCACACTCATCTCATCCCAGTTTAGAAGAAGCAAAAAGATCTGCCTCTCCTAATAAGCAGTGGTGTTCAACAGGCACAGTTTTCCTGGCAGTTGGTGGATGGTTGTGTGCCTTAGAGTCTTAATCCATTCCTAGTAAAGGAGGCTTCAGGGGAGCCAGAGAGTCTGAATATGAGGGCTTAGAGGTGAGGACCACAGTCACAACATCCCCTCAGTGACACAGCACCTGCCCCATCCTGCGAGCTCAAGTGTGAAGGAACATGTCCCAGGTAACCAACCACCTGGCAGATGTGATGCTTACCATACTGACCTTGTTTCAGTCATAACACACTTGGAATAGGTTCAGCTCATTTGTTGGTGGGGTTTTTTGAGAAAACAATGACTTTTGGCTTGTATCCTGCACCTCCTTGTGTGGTAAATACCAGAGATAGGGATCCCCCAGCCCATGAAAAGCTCCGATGGACAGGATGAGAAAGACACAGCTTCATGACACAGTTTAAAGTCAGTTAATATCAGTCAGTTTTCCCACAGGTATTAAGGAAATGTCATGCTTCATAGGCCAAGGTCCTGCTCCAAGGCATAGATAGCTTTGGAGTTTTGTCCCTTCCATAAAGCAATAATTGCACCAAGAATGGGCCAAAAATACATTGCAGATACAAGTCTGTAATGAGAGTTGTGGTTATTTCATTGGATTGTGCTGGCCCTTCAGAATGCTTTGGGACTGGAACAGATCTTTTTTGAACAGAAAATAAAAAGCCAGACTCTGCTCCCAGAGAGCTCACTAGGGAGTTTGGCGGATTTGCAGTCTTTAAAATGAGACAAAGCATCTTTCCAGAAACAGTATTCCAACTCCACCCACAAGATACAAACTAAATGCAGTAATCCCAAAGAAAAACTCATTGTCTTCCGATACATATAGGGAAAATTATCTGATCAAAGTGGACTTGGTCCCCTAAAGAGTAATGTTAGCTGGATAAATTGGAGCTGCTCTATCATTAATGGCAAAAAAAAAGGAAGTTTTTCTGCTGGGGCCAGTTAATTCTCCTTCACAACTGTCCCTCTCTGAGGGGAATGACATGGCTTACAGATGACCTCAAGAAGTCCCATCCAGTCTTACTTATTCTATGATTACATTGGTCTTACGAAAAGATGCAAATCACAGAACCACAGAATCTCAACGGCTGGAAGGGACCATGAAAGATCCTCCCGACCAACCGCCCTGCCAGAGCAGTACCACCTAGAGTAGGTCACACAGGAGCTCATCCAGTTGGGTTTGGAATGTCTCCAGAGAAGGAGCCTCCACATCCCATCTGGGCAGCCCCTTCCAGTGCTCCCTTACCTCAACAGGGAACAAATTCTTCCTTGTATTTCTTTGGACACATTATTTACCCGACATGACAATGTCTTGCCAAGGGCTCCCTCTTCACAAAGGCAGTGATTTGATTCAGCCCATGGTAATACTGAGTTTGCAAAAGGTAATAATTTCATAACTTTATTCCAAGGAGGTGTGACAAAAGAGTTCTCTTTTGGGCAGGATGGTGCCAGAGGGACGTTTGTCCATATAGGTGCATAGAATGTCTCAAAGATGTAAAAACTCGTATTACATGGAAATAATAAGGAACACAAGACATGGCTTAAAATCTGTCCCAGTGACAGATCTCCACGTGAATCTTGCTAATTGAAAGGCATCCATGATTGAAGCTGGTTCTGAAGGAAACTGTTGGAAGTGATTACTGTGTCCAACCCTATTCAGCATCATTGTCTTAGACTGTAGTTTAAATCTCTGTTGGTAAAATCTTCAAGTCACCTAAAGCTTGATACGGTTGGTGGTAAGTAGCCTACCCAGGTCATTTTGATACAGAGTGATCTGACTTACATCACTACAAGGTCACAATCAAACAAATAGTGTCTTAATGCAGCAAAATGCAAGATAATACCCCTGGGAAAAGAGAAGGCATGTTATACTTATGAGCTGGGAGACTTTTGAAAAGCGATGACTCAGAACAGGATTTAGAGGTCAGCAGAGATAATTGTCTCAACATGAGTTCTCGGTGCAAGGCTGTTGCTAAAAGGCTACTGTGAACCTTAGAAGTATAAAAATCCCAAAGTTGGGAAGTGGTCTCTCTTCTGTACCCAATATTGCTTCCACTGTTCTGTATGCAGGTTGGTGCCCACACATAAACAAAAGATGTGAAATTACTGAAAAGAGATCAAAGGATACCACACACAGAAAAAAAATCCAGCAGCTGGAAAATAAACCTTATGATGGGGAGTTTAATCTTCTTCATCTGTTCAGAGAAAAGGTTTGGAATGGATTATTGGTCTGTGTGAAGAGACTTGCACATGGAAAAGACATCTGAGCATGCAGGGCAGAAGGAAGTTTCACTGGTGGGGTATTGAAGTTAGACAAATTCAACCTTGAAATAAGATGCAGTTTCCTAGCAGCAATTAAACATTTGAATAGCTTACCCAAGGAAGTGGTAGAGTCACTGTAATCAGCTGCCTTTGATATATGAGATAACTTTCTAAAAGGCAGGTTTAATCCAGTTCTGAAGGAAAAAAAATGCACAGCTTGTGTATATAAGAGGTCAGACAAGCTGATTATAGTAGCCTCTTTGACCTTAAAGCATAGGAATTACTGTAATCCCTCTACGTGGGACTTTAAACATTGCATGGAGATAATTCAGCAACGTGTTTGTTCCCTGTTCTGAAGTGGTAATATTATGGCTCTATGCAGAGTAAGAGAGCTGCCATGATTTAAAACCCAGACCTGTATACGTGTGTCTGTAACTGAGAACTTTCTCTGCTGTGTATCTGTGCTCTGAGAGCTACCAGAATCTTGAATCCACACTCAGATCACAGGCCTCTGTGGCTTTGCTGATGCAAAACTTGAGGAGCAGAAGACACTGATTCCCTATCTCCTCCTTTTACCTCTGAGAAATTTGCAGTGAGTTCTAAGGAAAATTCACCTTTATGCTTTATAAATTTCAAAAGTGATGTGTATTATGACTTTATAATGTTCTGTGAGATCACATATATATTTTTTTGCTGCTTGTGCTGGCTTCCCACATTTGTTTTTAACTATTTGGACCACTAAAGCATGAGTTCTATTTTGCTTTTATCTTCTATTAATTAAAATAAATGGATCCATTGAGATCTCAGAGCATGAAAAGTCATAGCTGTGTACGATTTAACTATCTGTCCTTACAATTCACTGTAGGGCACCAATTGGATCACTTGTGGACCATACAATAAAAAAAGCCCAAAAAACCAAAAAAAACAATATTCAGATGGAGACATCACTGTTTACAATCTGGTTTATAGCTGAAGTCTTGCTGTTCTACATGGCTCAGATAAAAATGACCTTTACATTTTCAAAGCTAAATAAATGCTTTGCCCTGAAACTGCTGTTGATATTAGAGGGAACTGAGTAACTAAACCCTATTTCATCTCTTGAAGACCTTAAGGACTTTAGGTGTCAGAGAGAAACCTCTCTGGTATAATTAGCCTCAGGTTACTCCATACAGGCCTGGAACACATTAATTGAAAGGCTTATCTGCAGATGAGTCCTCAGCATTCCCACCTGTACAAAACATTGTCTTGTACATCTGTTCTTTGAACATTTATCTACTGTTTCCTGCAAGGACAACATTTTCTTTCTGCCTTGCAGCTTCAGGTCCCAAAACACATTTCTAATACGTGGAATAAAACAGGGTAATGAAGAGGTATGGTACAGTGCAGCTGATTGCCATCCTGTCAGCAGAGTGTTTGTAGCCTTAGAAAAGATTATTGATGTATCACAGAACCACAAAATGGCAGGGCTTAGAAGGAGTCTTTAGAGATCATCTAGTCCAACCCCTCTTCTCAAGCAGGTCCACCTAGACCAGGGGGCACAAGAAAGCATCCAGTTGGGTTTTGGAAACATCCAAAGAAGAAGACTCCACACTCTCCCTGGGCAGCCTATGCCAGGGCTTCTTCACCCTTACAGTAAAGAAGTTTTACTTTTAGTTTCATTGGAACTTTTCATGTTCCAGTTTCTATCCATTACCCCTCGTCCTGTCACTGGATACTACAGAAAAAAAGTGTTGCCCCATCCCCTAGACAAACACCTTTCAAATATTTTTAAGTATTAACGAAGTCCCCTCTCAGTCTCCTCCAGACTAAACAGACCCAGTTCCCGCAGCCTTTCCTCATAAGGAAGATGCTCCAGTCCCCTCAACATCTTGATGGCCCTGTGCTGGACTCTCTCCAGTTCTCTGTCCCTCTTGAGCTGAGGAGCCCAGAACTGGACACAGGACTCCAGATGAGGCCTCACCAGAGCAGAGTAGAGGGGGAGAAGAACATCCTTTGACCTGCTGCTCGCATTCTTCTTGATGCATCCCAGGATGCCATTGGCCTTCTTGCCAATTCATGGGCACATTGCTGCGCATGTTCAATTTATTGTCAACCAAGACTCCCAGATCTCTCTCTGCAGAGCTGCTCTCCAGCAGGTCACTCCCAACCAGTACTGGTTTATGGGGTTGTTCCTTCCAAGATACAGGACTCTGCACTTGTCCTTATTGAACCTCATGAGGTTCCTCTCTGCCCAACTCTCAAGCCAGTCGAGATCTTGCTGAATGGCAGCACAGCCTTCTAGGGGATAAGCCAGTGCTCCCAGTTTGGTGTCATCAGGGAACTTACTGAGGGTACACTCTGTCCCCTCATCCAGGTAGTTGGTGAAGATGTTGAACAGGACTGGCCCCAGAACCCATCCCTGTGGAACTCCACTGGCCACAGGCCTCCAACTCGATTCTGTGCCTTTGATCATCACCATCAGGGCTATTGTCATTTAGCAGCTCTCCATCCACCTCACTGTCCACTCATCCAAGCCACACTGCCTGAGCTTTCTGATGAGGATGTTGTGGGAGACGGTGTCAAAAGCCTTGCTGAAGTCAAGGTAGATGACATCCACTGCTCTCCCCTCATCCAGCCAGCTGGTTGTGCACTCATAGAAGGCATCAGGTTGGGCAAACAGAATTTCCCCTCTGTGAATCCATGTTGACTCCTCCTGATAACTCCTTTTTCCTTCATATATTTAGTGATGACATTCAGGATGAGTTGTTCCATCACCTTTCCAGGGATGGAGGTGAGGCTGACTGGCCCGTAGTTTCCTGGGTCGTTCTTCTTTCCTTTTTTGCAGACTGGAGTGACATTGGCCTTTCTCCAGTCCTCTGGTACCTTGCCTGTCCTCCATGAATGTGTGAGAGAAAATGACAACATTTCATCTTGCTTGAAACTGTAGTTGACATAGTGACTAGGCCACTTAGTTGTTTCTTTTCCATCAGGTGTCTATGGATAAGCATTTTGCATCTATGCAGCTCTTTAATCTGTGAAGGATCTCAAATTCCACCAGCATTTCCAGAATCCTACTGACCTAATCGTCTGCAGCAAGTCATATTTAGTGGGCAAATAAAACATAATTAGTTCTTTTTCATTACCACTAGTCAAGAGAAAAGGCAGATGGGTAGGTTTTGTGCCCAAGATGATAAATTTTTGTGGCAATTTTTCAAGGAGATGTAGAGATTTCAGAATAGGCAGAGGTAAGGATAATGGATGGGATTTTCAAAAGCATTTTTACTAATGTAACACTACTCCCATTATGCTTAATGACAGGTGTAGGGCACTTGTGAATATGACTTATTGTGTGTCCATGTCTACATGGAGCAGATAGTCACAGAATCATACAGAATCCCACACTTTGACTGGAAGCTCTGGAATTGCTGAACAAGGGTTTTGTTCTGTTTTCTCTGTATGAGTAACCACATGAAATGATGTTGCCAGTGATGTTTTGTGGCACTAAAATCTTCCAAGAGTGGAACAGGTATAACTCAACAGGATCTAAGTCCATGCTGTGTAAGCCAGAGTAAGTACTAGAGCATTAACAGATCAGATTCCCATCCATTTATGTTACAGTAAATTCAAACTAACGCCAGTAACATTAGTGAAAGCACTTCTAATTCATGCTGGTATAAATGAGATGAAACTGAATCTTTCCATCTGTGGTAATGACTTGGTGTAATTTACTGTTTCTTTGAAATAAAAAGTCCATTATCCTGACAGGTCCAAATCTCATCCCACTTGAGGAGAGACCTACCTCTCAGGACCTCTCCAGGCACATCCATTTCTTGCTTTTATGCTGAAATTGTTAGTAGGATGCTAGTTATAAAGGTGGTTTCTCTGATATATAGAGCTCCCAGTAGAGTGATTACAGAGACCAACCTCTCATTTCACGTAGGTCTTTGAACAGCCATCACATGGTAACAATTTTCATTCACTATCAAAATGTCTTGCTTGAACTGATGAGTTGAAAGCGGAGGGCCCCATATCCCATTACCCCAGCACAAAAACCTCCAGTTCCCTTATCTGATTTAAAGATCCATCTCTACCACATACTAACAACTTTTATTTCTAAATGTGATGCTTCATCAAACCTCTACTCAGCTTTTTTTTTTCCCTTGTGTTTCTTTTCCTGTCACCACATTTTACTAAGCTGTTTGCAATGAGCAATGGCATCTCAGAATGAACTGGGGAATGCTGCCGTGGCAGTGGGAGGGAACTGAGCATTGTCTGTGTGCCTGATGATTTGACAGATATGCAAACCCTCATTTTACTAGAGCACACTTGGCAAGCTTTCCTCATGTGTGTCCACTGCTATTATTGTTGTTATTATTAATTTAGTGGTGCTGAAAGTATAAGATTTATATCCTGAGAGCTTGAGGTTATCCCTTACTCTGTGTCTGCATGGAACAAATGTGACAAAGACCAAAAGGCATTAAACCTTCCCAGCAAAATCTCCATTACTTTCTCATCTATTTAGCCAGAATCTTTATTGGCTTGTATAAATCTCTTTGTAGGCTTGGTAGATACCATGGATTTATTGTCTATTTAGTCCTGCTGAATGCAACTTTGATAGCTTTGGTATGATGCAATGTGTTTGTAATTTGCACAGGGAACAGGACTGCTGTACAAAAGTCCTTTGTATATTGACAGGAAAAAAAGACACCTTTGGGGGTTCTGGAGTTGTCCAAGTGACTGAGATGTGAAATGGCATATCCCAGAATTGACCTCAAATATGATTTTTTGAGTCTAATCTCATGTGTATGTGTTTTATCATATATTATATACTAATGCTTATTTGAGGTTCTTTGTTGGGCCTTTAAGGGAACATACCTTACTCTGTGCAGGTGTGAATTTCTGTTTCCCTATTATATGCATTCCAAAGTGTGCAATGTTCCCATGTTGCCATTGCTCTAAAATCTTCCTTACCCTTCTGCAGATGGCCTGGTGGATTGCATGGACCCAGACTGCTGCTTGCAGCCACAATGCCACGTCAATGCACTGTGCCTGGGCTCCCCAGACCCCCTGGACATCATCCAGGAGACACAAGCCCCCATCTCCCAGCAGAGCTTGCATTCCTTCTACGATCGGATCAAGTTCCTCATCGGCAAGGACAGCACTCACATCATCCCAGGAGACAATCCTTTTGAAGGAGGGTAAGTGAATTGGGTTGCATTCAGTAAGAGGTAAAGCAAAGCCACTTGGCTATTTTAACATATGGAATGGCAGCAAGATGCAAAACACAGATTGTCTGAAAGAAGCAGATATCTGAAGATTTTTGTGGCTGTTGTAATTCTGTTGACTCTCTCCTCATCTGCAATGTCCTGCCAGCCACTGAGATGAGATAATTCTCTCCCAGTGCATCTTTCCTGAATTCTTTCATAGCAGAGAGTGAAAGGTATCCATTCATCAGGGCTTTTCCATGTCCGGTGGCTTTTCCAGAAGCATCCACAGCATTGGTAGAACTTCCACTGACAGAGACAAAAGACAAGAAAACTAGAATGATAATTTACAATCCATAATGTGACTGTTACGGGCTTCAAAAGAACTGAAGAAAATCTTGCAGTCTAATGAGGGTGATTAGAGTGATTTCCAGTGTAAATAATCAAGTTGAATATAGAATGGTTTTCATACTGAGACGTTCTTTATCACTGCAATAATCAAGAATCAGGATCTGGCAAAGAAATTCTAGGCAGTTCACTTCTGTGACTGCATTTGTTTAAGAGCATGCCTGACTGTCAGGGGAGGTCATCTCTATGAAATCATGTGCCACCATATTACACACCCTGGGATGTCAGATTCTTAGATCATTCAGTGCCTGCTCTGAATATTATCTTTCAGAAATGGTGACCAGGAGCCAAGAGATGTTTCTCAACACTTGATTTAGGCTGCTTCGAATTCTACCCACTCATTAACTGCTTACTTTCAGCTTTCCCCCACACAGCAATGAATAGGGTGGAATTGAAAATATATAACCCTCATGTTTGTGTAGATATTTGTTTCAGCAATTATATCTCATCAGGCCTCACAGGCCCTTCTAGGTCTGACCTAATACTCTTCCATGAAGGGATGTTGCCAGCATCTCTTCAGTACTATCTCCAATGTATTACCATCTCCATTGGTCTACAGGCAGACTTGAACCACTTAGAAGCACACCAGTGTCAGGGAGTTGGCCTAATATGATAGATTCGCTGATTTGTCTTGCTGCCAAGCCCTTCAGAGTGAGCTGACAACAGTGATTGAGATGAAGGCCAAATACTCATTGTGTTGCAAACTGTTGTACTTCATCAGCATTCTGGACATTACAGGTTCTGGGTACTGAACAGTCCAGACTGTGGACTAAATGTTAGCACCGTGAATTCTCTGCTGTCATATCTTGTGATTTGTTGCTGTAAAATCAGGGTTTGGAATATAAAATAGATTATGCTCACAATTTCATTTTTCTGATGTATTTAGGGTTCCAATTCATCACCTGAGCTGGCAGTCAGAAGCTTTTCCATAGAAGATTCCGCTGTCAGGTCTATGTGTGTCTGTTCTGATAGATAGTTTTGTGGACTCATCCCTGTTTACTGAACTTCTCCATTTAACTCAAGAGCTATGGAAGTCTTCCTACAAAAAATAGACTGCAACTTCTCCTTAAAGGCTTCTTGCATTCAGCAGCACACTGAGGTGGGGGAATGTCATGGGAATTTCTCATTCATGCAGTGAATTTGCTTCTGGGAGTGCCAGCAGAAGGACTGTGTCATTTAGGATCAGATAAACTCCTACAGGATCTAGATATGTTTCATAGACCTGATGCTAGATCTCTATGGAATTACTAACTGTCTGTAGACATCCTGCTAAAGAAAGATTTGAGATTCAGAAGGAGCATCTGATAGCAGAAATGTTTATCTGGTGTATGGATTTCTAGAGTGAAGGAATGCAAAGATTCAGATCGATAGGAAGGGGTTTAATGATTGCTTTTCATTAACTGCAATGGAACTAATAGATGGGGCTCCTTGTTCCATTTAAGTTAACACAAAGAATTATACAGAGATAGCAATGATTTATGAGACTGCCATTCTTAAAATATCAGCATAGGGTGTGTATCACCAAATATAGTCTACGGAGATGTCACCTCAAGCAGTGATTGCATTGCATCTCTCAAGTTAAATATCTTGACTCATCACAGCAGCAGTTGCAAACAACAGTGAAGGACCTCAGCAGAAGGTATATGTTCCCCTGAGACACCACCCCAGCATGCAGTCCAGACTTATCAGTCTGTTGGGTTGCTAAAAATGCCTTTACTCTTTTGGGATCTTAAAAGACATTATGTGTTTCTGTTAGTTCTTAAAGTTCTTATAGATCTGGATAAGCTCAATGGTTGCAAACAGGTTTTTTTTTGCTTATTTGACTTCTGTCTGTAGTTTCAGTTGTCCGTTTTTACCATATAGAAAGCTGCACCCTTCAACAGCTGTCTCTTGTCACACTGGAAATGGCAATGTTTCAGCAGTGGTCAGAGAGTGGCTGCTCGATGGAGGAGTGTGGGCTGGGACACAAATAGTCTGGGCAAATGAGACTGTTTCCACATGTGGATATGCCCTTCCTACAGTAGTGTTATCACTGTTGAATCTCTTCCAGCTGATTTTACAACTAACAGTTGATACCATCCCTCTTACCCAGGCAACTGCTCAGTGTTTCCGTGAAGATCACAGCAGCAGCTGTGGGCAAGATGAATCATTTTAATCTCTCCTTCCAGCTTCTGGCTTAATAGCTTGTCCAACAGCAGGGAAGACAGGGAATATTTTTGTTCTGATGGAAGGCTCCAGCATTCTGCCTTAGGACAACCCTCTCCTTTCCATTGTTGCTGCTGTGATGCATGAAGTCTTCTCTTTCTTGATGGAGCATCCTACATCTTTCCACCCCAGCGCCACCATCCTCATGGGGTAGAATTGGAGTTGGATCCGTGCCACTTGCTGTGAGCAGTTCCTTATGAGCAGGCAACACAGAGGTGATGTAGACCTTTGTGTCCTGTGTGTCTGATGTCTTACAGACACACCTGTGACATAGACACACTCAACATTCCAGTCAGGAACCACAGCCTGCTCCTCAGGGCTTTACCAGGTCATGGCTGGCTGATTATCACTCCTGGGGGAACCCCAGCACATTTACATTCCTGGATGGCCTATGCTGAAGTGGCAGCAGCATGAAGGAGATGACTGAGTATCTATGCAATATATTTCCTGGGCTTCAGAAACACAGCTTAGCTCTCCTTTAGAGAGAACAGCAGTACAGATCACCTAATGGATACAAATAAATGAATGCCTCATGACAGCTAGCCTTTGAGTGAATTTATTATTGAATTATGCTCCAGCTTTTTAAGAACAAGCTGAGCTGACAAGCTCCCTCACCACTGGAGAAGAAAAAGAAAGACAATGATAAATTACCCTGATGGGTAAAGGTAAAGACCTTGTCTCCTCCGAAATACCAGCAATTATATATTATTCATGTTTGGGAAGAACAAAATAATCATTGCCCATATTGAAATGAGTGTTTATGATGATAAAGCAAGTAGCTAAATTAAATTCTGAATGCACAGAATGTCTTTTCACATCATTTTGATGAACAGATAACAAGTACTCTTCTGCTACTTGATCGTTCTCGTATTGATTTTGAAACCACTTACTCTTGCTGTTTGCTTTGTATTTTCAAGCCATTCTCAGTTGTCCATCACCATAAGGAGCAGCCCAAGATGCAGGGGTGTCAAATTGTTGACTTTCAAGTAGGACACCTGATATATTTGTTTTCACTTGTGGGACAATGTCAGAAAGTTGCAAGAACGAGCTAAAGTCTCGATCCACCGAGCCTTTTATGTTAAGTGTTGGCATAGGATTAGAGCCCCTCAGAAAGCCATGTGCAGAATGGGCATTTTTTACAATAAACGAAATGAAAAACAGTCAGGTCTTTACAGTCTTTAAAGTCTTTTCCTACCAAACAATTCTATGATCCTACAGTTATAAATTTGCACGTTTCTTTCTCCACTACTGAGTGACAAGGTACCTGTAAACGTGTTACTCCACCTCTCTGTGTTCCCCTGTGTGCCAGGCTGAACAATGTACCTTATTGATCCATCTGTGGAGGGTTTTACAAGCACTATTAGATGCAAAGATGGACAGATCTGCTATAAATGCATGTGTGCACTATTTTACTATAAATAAATAAATGGGTTTTATTGTCAGACTTTAACTGCATCACTGCCAAGTCCCAACAAAATCGAAACTGTGAGTATTGATCATGGCCAAAGAAAAACAAAGAGAACAGAGCAGGAGAGGATCAAAATGTGTTTCGAAACATTTTGGTAGTCCTGGCTCAGTTTTGAGTGATGCTGAAGAATATTACAATGACATCTGGGTATCCTTGAAGGAAGACATTCAAAGCACTTTCTCTTTTCTTTTCAAACATTTGTTCCCACACCTGGAATGCTGCAGGTTTACCCCAGCAGATCTTCCTCAGGTTCCTTCACAGGTAAACCAGAGTGCTCTGTCTTTTCTGTATCTCAAGACAAGTGGTGTTTTGATACAGCAGAGCAAGAAATACTTCTTTTCTAGACAAAAACAAAAAGAAACAAACTCATCAGGTGTGGCTTTCTGCTGGTGATTTTTCCTGAGTTGGCTTCTGCAGTCCATGGCTCTGGCCCGACTTCAGCAAGATGTGGTTCCATTTGTCTGGCAGTGAAATGCTGTGGGTGGGATGCACCCACTGAACTGCAGCAGCCCTGAAGGCTTGTGGATTCAGGAGCTCATGGAGCACGGCAGCTACCTGGCTTTGGATAGCTTTGAAAGATAAATGCTGCATCTGTTTGAGAGTGTTTCACAGGTATTAGACACCATGCAGCATCCCTGAGAGGGGACACTCGTGGCACAGCATGGTACCTACAGTGATGGGAACGGGATCAAGCTAACATAGCGCCTCTTCAAACCCTCTCCTTCCCAGTATTACTGTCTTACAAGGCATCATTCTGCTTTTGTTGCCTTCTGCTTAAATGAACTACTTATGAGCTGCAAATCATACCTTTTTAAAAGATGGGAGAAAAGGAGGATTTTTCAAAGAATCAGTGAGTTTTATTTTGGTAACTACTCCTTTTAAGCATAGGAAAGTATACTTGTACCTTTTTGATGTACTGCCTTTGTTGTTTGCCTTCTTGGTGTACTGCCTTTTGTTGCCTTTTTGTTTTGATATGAAATTCTGTAGTATGGCATTATTTCAGCTTCAAGTGATTGTGAGTTAAACAGGGCATTATTACCATACAATAAACTAATGCAGTATATGCAGCTACTTCCTTCTCCTCTGTGGAACTTGTACCCAAAGGATTCTATGAAAACTCAGTTCCTATATATTTTATAGGGTTTTTGTAATAATATAGTGTAATTATAATGTAATTATACTCCTCTTTCATGAGTGGCAGTAAAAGGAAGTTCTGTGTACAGTCCTTAGAGAAACTGGGGTGCAGGTTTTTAAGAAACATTTTAAAACTTTGGATATCTATTACCAAGAACAAGCTCTTAAGAAGCCTCTTTCTAGTTTGGGCATGCTACCAGGGTCAGGCAAGAAAATCAGTATAAATGCTACAATATCTTGTACCCAGGAGTAAAAGGTCTCAGGAGATACCTGTATACTTAGGAGCTCTTGAAGTGTGCAGAAAGCCAAACTCAAGTCTTCAAAACTACCAAGTAGAAGAAATTAATGAGTTAAGTACCTCCTGGATTACAGAGGTGCTGACATGCACATCTAAATTACAGTGTAGATATTGATGCATTCTCTGGGATCTAGCACGTAGGTATTTGATTAATACTTATTCAATATTCAGGGTACGTTCTTCTGAGAAGAGAGCTGCCACATGCCCATTGTTTTACATTACTGGTTGATGGACATATCTGGTGTGATAACTATGAGCTGAGTCAGTAGCTCCATTCAATATAATAACATCACTAGAAAGTACTGTTCAATGGGAAGATTTGATTATGTCATTACTGCATAATTCAAATTACTGCTTCTTGAAATTAAATACTAGTTCACTCTTTTAATGATTCTCATGTGGGACTCTGGCATATTCGTTCTGCAAAAAGCTGCAGATTTCTATGCCCTAAGCAATTTGCTGCCTTGCCTCTGCAGAGGTTTGTTGACCCCAGACCAGACTGGAGAGCTTGAGCATCCCTTGGCCTGCTTAGTGCAGAATCTCCTTCCCCATTTTAAATACATGGGGAAACTGATGTGAGCTGAATCTGTTGGCTTTGCACTGATTGCCAGATCAGCTTTAAGGCAGTGGCCACTAGCTGTTGGATGCTAACAGCTGAGTCCAAGCAGAGTTTTCAACCATTTTCATAGATCAGAACAAGTCTATCTCTTGAGTGTGACATTTACTTGCTAAATTACTTAAAACCTCCTACACACAAAAGCAGTTTTTAAATCCCACATATGAAATCTTATCTATTTTATTGAACCAATTTTTTTACCTAATTCTTTTGGATGATTACAAAAGTATCAGACAGCTTACATGCAGTTAAGTAACTTTCCCTATGATCACCAAAAAGAGAGTTCATTTTATAATTAACCTGGAAACAATATCTCTTTCTTTCTGTTCTGCTCAATTTTACTTTCATGATGCCTCAAACTCAACGTAAGGAGTTGCTTTTATTTTGGCTCATCTGCAGAGCTGAACACGTGGCCACAGCTTAGAAAATAAATACCGGTCATAAAATACCATAATAACACAGAACTGATAAGTTCTGCAGGCATATTTTTTGTGAAGACTTGACATGAATGCATTATTCATCTCTGAAAGTTATTGCACCATAATGTCTTTACTTCTGATAGAAATAATGGTTATAGGATCACTGCTGAAAAATTATGAAATGAGCATAATTCAGTATTAGGTGGAAAAACTACCTTGCACCTTACAAGTTACTGCATGCTTGATTTGGATTTTATAGACTTAAAATGTCTTTCTGCTTCTTTGAGATCTCATCCAAAGCAAGATAGTGTTTCTTTGGCTTTGCTGGAGTGAAGGAATCATCAACTTACAACTTGTTGCTTAGTCAACCACATTGGGAATAAAAGGATTCTTCAATGAAACTCTGCAGTAAAGCACAGCCCAACTTGATTATGTGTTGCATTTCCTACAAAACTCTGTTCTAACATATTTTCACTTAAATATTAGTTGGAGACAGTTTTATTATTTAAGGGACCAGCACTAGTGTCTCTTTCTCTTCATTTCTTATTTGCTGAGCAGCCTTCCTGTATCCTTTATCTTCCCATCTTCCTGTTAGAGCTCAACTGAGAAATCTTGGGTTGTGAAAATAATGAGTCAATGAGGCACAGAGACCCAAGGTGTTTTGGATGACAGAAGCAACATCTCTTCCCAAATGTGGCCAGATTGCTTGGCAGATCAGAGAGGAAGATTGTGCTTTCATGAAGATAAAAACGACACACATTGAGGAGGTGAAGAAGGTTTAAATCTTGGGAGAAGTTTTCAAAGAAATAAGGGCCTGAGTCTTTCAGGAATGGAGCCATCAGGGAATTGTTTTGAGAGCAATGAGCTTTGGATCATGGGTTTTCTAGAAGTGGTAGCTGGTCCTCAAAAGAGATTACATTTTCTGACTAAGCTGTCATGCAATAAAGATACCTTCTTTCTTTTTGGATGGGCTCTATGACTAGTAGTCACTAATATTGCTAAAAAAGATGCTGCCAAAGGAGGTATTTCAGAACTATCAGTTTATAAGTCTTCACAGAACAGAATGGAGTCAGATGCACGCAATGAGGAGCTTAAGAAACTGGACAACAGCTGGTCACAAAACCAAGCCCTGTCATGGCCACTAAAAGTATCAGATGAAGAAGTCCCACTGTTTTGATACTGACAGCTTAGACTAGATCCAAAGAGACAACAAGAATAAAAGCTGCATCTAGAGGTGTTATTGGAAATCTTGATTAATAAGCACCTTCCTCTTGGACTTCAAATGCCAACTTCATTAGCCACATTCGTAAAAGTACCCAAGCATTATGTTACTTTTCCACAAAAGGTTAACAGCTAAAGACCACATCCATATAAAGACTCATCAGCACCTCCTGACCCTTCAGTGATGGGACCTTATAAATAGCTTTGCTGAGTAACTTAAACAAGCAGAGCAGATACTGTTTCTTGCTGCAAATAACTTAAAATTATCACCCACTCTTTTTCTTCTGAGTTTCCCACTCTGTCAGCTGCTCAGAGAGTGACAAGATCAGTTACAAACTGTGTCTGTCAGTGCCACTTTAGCAAGTCCCTGTTATGGACTTGGTTGAATGTTAGCATGCTTAGTCCCTTTGTCAGACTGACACAGGCATTCTGCTATTTCCCTTATTGGCAAACTTCTTGGCTGAGCCTAATTAACAATTTAGGATTATAGAATCATAAAGTTGTATGGTTTGGAAGGGACCTTTAAAGGTCATCTAGTCCAGACCCGCTGTAGTGAGGAAGAATGTCAAATAGATCACATTGCTCAAAGCTCCCATTGCTCAGAGCTCCATCCAATCTGACCTTGAATGTTTCCAGGGATGGGATATCAACCACCTCTCTGCTCAATCCATGCCAGGGTTCTTCCCTTACATCTAGTCTGAATCTCTTCTCTTTATGTTTAAAACCATTGCTCCTCCTATTGCTACAGGGCCTACTAAATCCATCTGAATTTGTGTCTCAGCTTCTTGACGTGCCAAACTCTTTCAGAAACTCACTCATACTATCCAAGTTGGTTCAAGGGTCTTCCTGGATAACTGCTCTTTAGTTTAATTTAAATGTGCCTTTCTTGTTTAACAATCCCTTCAGCAGGATCTCTTCCATACTTTTTCCTAACCTTAATTTCTTAATTCAAATGGCAGCTAAGATCAGTAGGTGGCTTTCAAGTTTAAGCTTTTCCTACAGCTAAATTGAGCTCAAGAAGCCCAACGGGGATTAACTCAGTTAAAAGAAAGAGTATCAGGAGTTTTTTTCTGCACAGTTAAGAAGCAAGTGGGCAGAGTTTTTTCTTTATAGACAACTTTTGTGGGAAATACTTCTACAAGCAATGAACTTGAAGGTCTGTATGTTCTCTTGTTTCCTCTTCTTTTGTCTTTCATCTGGCAGCTCAGACATTTTCTCTGTGTCCATGTGCTTGATCATGATGCCCTTAGCTTTTACCAGGCATTCCACCAATTTTCCTGTCTATCCTTGTACTAGCCTGCCCTGAGCTTGTTTAACATGAGACAGGTGCATTCAACCCCAAATGGACAAGGAATACTTTGCTGAATCCAGTGTTATAATCAAGCAAAAAGGACACAGCAGCTAAAACCATGAGATTGGGCTTGTAACAAATGACTGTATTTATAGGCACTTATCAACAAGGTGTCTGAGCAGATGAAGTGCCATGAGACTGTAAAAACCCCTATACAAGGAATTAGCAGATTATTACAATTATCCTTCTAATGTCTCTGTAAGGAAGGGATGTGCTTGGATTGTTATTTTGCAGGTGGAGTGCAAAGACACATACAGAGTAGCTGACTTGACAAGTGTGACACAGAAAGTCTGTAGCAGAGGAAGAGAGAGAACTGAGATCACCTAATTTCATCAATAATGCTCTTGCCAATGAGTCATAACTTTCTAGGTTTTCTCTCTATGGTGATCTTTTGAAGTTACATCCAGAGCAGAAGGATAAATCCCACATAGATATGTGTGTGTGTGTTTGTGTGTGTGTGTGTATACACACACCCCCAATAAAACATGTAAGTGCTAAGTTCAAAGATATGAAGAGATTTATAGTGGCAAATTACAATATTTATTATGAATAACTTGGCTGAGGATGGCTAAGCAGTCATGATAACCATCTGCACACATCTGAAACATTTAAAGGAGAAGGCACAATGAGTTATGGTGGAAATATTTTGAGGACTTGCAGAAATTCCTTGGGATGAGATTTCCCATGGCGCCCATTCTTTGTCAAGGAAAGAATATACATTTCTTATAGCAAAAGGGGATTTAAGATGGATGGAATTTTCTTTTCCCAATGAAAAATGTCTGGTAGAAGCAGAATTTTAGTCTATTTCCCAGTGCCAAGTGCAGTGTCAGCAGAAACCATCCATGAACAAGAAGTATTGGAAGGGCCAATGTCTAAGTTATGAGACATTGGATCAGAGTCAGTATTAAAGACAAATCTTTAATGTTTTCCCATGATGTGAAATGGCTTTTTGAGAATTTTTCTGACTTCTGTTCTAAAGCTTTTTTTTTTCTGCTTGAATTTCGTTGACAGCCAGTCAAACTTACTTTATATCTGAGCAGTGGGAACGTAAAGAAATCAGTGCACCCCTCTCTGTTTTGCCACTGTGACCCAGATCTTACCAGAAAGACTTAATTTCATTTTCTTGGGAATAAAGAATGACTTCACAAAGTAATAGTGTAAAATGGTCTGATACACCATCTGGCAGTCTAGATAACATTTTGACAGTGATTTGGTGTTTCAGGGAAGATTTTATGGACAAATTAAAAAAAAATAAACAAAGAAAGAAAGAAAGAAAGAAATAGTCTAATTAAAGAAGAAGGAAAAAAGCAGACTGCTGTTCATTGTCAAATAAGAATCCATACAGCCTGTTAGGAAAGTAATAACAATAACAAAGAAACAAACAAAGCTAGGAAACAGAGGCAATAGGTGGAATCTGTTCATAATTCAATGGGAAGATGAGGTTCAACTGCAGAGAACACTCTGAACTGACAGGCCTGGACTGATTGAATCAATCTATTTACATGAGAGAGAATTTCATGTCAATATATTGGGAGACCTTCTAGCAGAGCTGAGCCGCCTTAGCAGCACCACTTAACTTGTTTGTAGTATAATTGTCTTTAGACCAAGGTCTTCTGAAGGAAATGGCTAACTAAATTAGCATTAACCATGTTCCTGGGGGGCTGGGTATGTTGTGAACAGTCGATCTTGCCTCCAGAAAGGACATGTTGACACTAGAGAAGCCAGCTGCTTCCAATGCACTATGTTAACTGTTTTTCCCAAGTGGGGCAAATTTTGTCACCCAAGGAAAGAGAAGATTTGAGATTCTAAGCAGATATAGTCTGGGCCTTGGTTTTCCTCCAGTTGCAATCTCTTCTGCCTTTAACTGAAATCAGATTTGTGCTTGTTCCTCCAGCTTCTTTTTATGGCTTTTGCTTTGTGGAAACATCTTTCCTTTTAGCATGTAAATAAAGCTATTGTTATAGTTCTCTGGAGGATGGTGGATGCAGCTGGGCTTGCTGACTAGCTGCTTCTCTGAGAAGAAATGTCACAGTAGTCCCAGTCAGTCAGCACGTAGATGTGCTAACAGAGTTGGAGCGTGGTGCTGCAAAGCATCGCCTGGAACGGGAACCGAGTCTCTCCTTGGAAGTTGGGAATTCAAATGCATTTGTCACAGCTGCCATGGCAAGAAGAAGATCTTTGTCCACGTTGAGCTGGTGCTTGTTATTGTAGGAATGATTGCCAGTGATATGTAATGGACCAGATGCTTGCTGATAAAAAGCACATCCCCCCATTAACATGAGCTGAGGATCTAGGCCAATGTGCTTGCAGTACTGCTTAGAAGTTTGCAACTGCTTGGACACGTGTTTTGTGAAGGACAGCAGAAGAGACATCTGCAACATGTTGTATTTTTTCCTTTGCTCGCTTTTAACTCTTGGAAGGAAAAAACAACAGGTGGAAGTGTTCTTTTGGGGTTCACAAAAAATGTATGATCTTGTCTTTCAAGTATTTTAAAACATTCCTGGTCCCAGTGTTGGCTTGAATTTGCTGTCAATAATTCAGGTTATTGAGTCTCTCATGTTTAGGTCTCAGTCTTCAAGCAACAATCTGTAGTGATTCCCTGCTTTTCACAAAACGTGCAGCCATTTGATGAGGAGCTGGGAGAAGAACAGTTTCAAAGCCTTTCTCAGGTCTCTCTAAAAGATGGACAAGGAGATGAGGCAGGGTGGAAGAGAATGTGGAAAAGTCTTGGAAGGGAAGGCCTAGCTTCTGCTCTGAGCTCAGACATGTGATTAGACACATTCACTTTGTGCCGAAATTGCACTACAGTTGGTAACCTTTTTAATTCAGTGAGGTTATTCCAAGCTTTGACATTTTTCCAAGCATATTCCACAGCATCATGATCCTTTGAGTTATGCTTTGCCTATGTGTTACAGAGAGCATTCTGCATAATACTGTATTGGAATATTACTTTAAGTATGCTGTGTATGGGAAGCTGAGTTAGCGCTTTCAATGGGAGAAGCAATAGAAATATTGAGTTCTATTAGCTCCAAGCCAGTTCCAAGTCTTTTCCTACATGACTCCTAATAAGTCAGTGGTGATACAGAATCATAGAACCATAGAATAGTAGGGGTTAGAAGGGACCTTTAGAGTTCATCCAGTCCAACCTCCCTGCAGAAGCAGCTCTCACCTAGAACAGGTCACACAGGAATGTGTCCAGGTGGATCTTGACCTCCAAGGAAGGAGCCTCCACACCCTCCCTGGGCAGCCTGAGCCAGGGCTCCCTCACCTCACAGTGAAATCATATATCATATATATATATATATATATATATCTCTTAAATATATCATATAAAACTCAGATATATAAAAATCTCTTCCATGATCTCATTTTCCTATGGCCTATTCAAAAATGGTACCTGAACCTGGTCACATTTTAGATTGCCAGCACATTCTGGTAATACTTGGAGTATTTTGGTTGATATTGGAGCTCCTCATTTAGATCAGCGTGAGTTTTGTTTAAGACTCTCTGACAAATACTCTGTTTTCTGTACTATGGAACATACAAATGGTGCAGCCTTTATAAAATAGCAGTTATACTTTATCTCTTTGTGTTCTACAATATCAGATTTGTAGGTGGACTGTAAGAAGATAACATGATCTTCCTCTGATGATCCATGTTTATGAAATCATCTTTACAAAACCTTGCAGGTATCATCCTTTGCCTTAGTGAACCAGGAAAGTGACATTTTTCAGTTGAAATGGGTAGAAAGCAAGTGCAACTGGGATGATTTACTCTAGCTGAGATCTGATCCTGCACCTGTAGGAACACTGGCTTTCAATCTCTGCTCTCTGGCAGGACAGCCGCTAGGAAAATCACTCACTGGGTCACGTTAGCACACTGACACCACAATTTGCTGTTGCTGCTCAGAAAAAAATAGTCACCTTCAGCCAAAAATTGGGTTCAGACACTCTCACAGACATGTGATGCTTTGTCTTTATGGGAACCTCCTAAGGTTGCAATGTAGTAATGACTTAGAGGTCTGGAAACAGACTTTGGAGTAAGAACCTTAGAAAATCTATCTTTGACTTTACTGTAGATTTTCTGACTGACCTTGGACAACTGGAAATCACTCTGTGCTTTATTTCCTCTCTCTGTAAAATACCTATCTTGCAGTATTAATCAATGTTTGTAAAGATCCTTGAAATCCTTAGATAAAAGAGCACGTTACAGAGCATGGAGTAATTGGAATAGATGTAGCCTATAAAATAGTGCAATCTACCAAACTTGGGAAGGAAAAGACAGGAAGAAAAAGCCCTTGTTAGCTTGCTCAGTTCCCCAACTGAGGATTGCATGGACAATTTGCTGAACCTAGCAAATTATCTGTCAGGATTTTCCCATTGTGGAAGAAATGAGCCGTCAAGCCTTGGTCAGGATGCTTCTCTGGCTTTTGTGTCTGAAATATGTCCATGCAGAGCTTGATAGGCTTCTGATCTCTTTGGGTTTAAAACAGATTTGTCTTTTAGTTGGGGCAATATTGTCAAGAATTGTCAATATTGTCACTGTGAATCTTAAATGATTATAGCAAATAGCAACGTGGTGTTGTGAATGCTAGAGAAATCCATAGTTAACCAAATATCTGCTGCAGGAGTTGCTTTGCAAGAGTAGGATAAAGGAAAAGCTCATCTTAGGTATCAAGTGTTCTTACACAACTCCTCAGAAAGTCTTCAAGAGCAGCATCCCACCATCAAGACACACAGCATGATGGCCCTCAGCTTTCCAAGACATAAGGGCTATAAGAATTCTCGAAGGGTTGGACTAGATGATCTCCAAAGTTCCCTTCCATCCCCTACCATTCTGTGATTCTATGATTCCCAGCCACAGAACTAGAGGGAAAAAAATATGAGTTTGTCAAAAGACTGTCTCCTTCTTACCATTTCTCTCCTTCTTGCAGACACGCGTGTGTGATTCGAGGCCAGGTGATGACAGCAGATGGGACCCCTCTAGTTGGAGTGAACATCAGCTTTGTCAACAATCCACATTTTGGATACACAATCAGCAGACAAGATGGCAGGTAAGATGTCTTTGTAGGATTTACAGTGTTCAAGCAGCAGTTACAGCATTATTACCAGCAACACTAAAGAGAAACGACTTCCAAGAGCACGTTCATCATTGTTGATGCATTTTGAAGACATTGATGCATTATTATCAGTGGTTATGGGGCTACATCTGGCTGGTGACCAGTCCCCAGTGGTGCTCCTCAGGGCTCAGTCCTAGTCAATATGTTTATTAACAATCTGGATGCAGGATTTGAATGCACCATTAGCAAGTTTGCAGATGATACCAAACTAGGAGGTGCTGTTGATTCAAGGGACAAGAGGCCTTGCAGAGGGATCTAGATAGATTGAAGCATTGGCCTATGATTAATGGGATGAAATTTTAACAAGTCAGAATGCCAGATTCTGCACCTGGAATGGAGTTACATCAGGGACAAGTGTAAATTGGGAAAAGAGTGGCTGGAGAGCAGCCCAGCTGAAAGGGATCTGAGGGAGATGGTCAGCAGCAGTCAGTAGGAACTAACAGTGTGCCCTGGCAGTCAAGAGGGCAAATCCCATCCTGGAGTGCAACAAGCACAGCAGAACCAGCCAGGTAAATCCTGCTATAATCTGTGTTGCTGGCCTGCACAATTTAAGGACATAAAAGTCCTTGAATTCATCCAGAGAAAGCCAACAAAGCTGATGAAAGGGCTGGAAGAATGTCCTGTGAGGAGTAGTTTAGGACCCTGGGTTTGCCGAGTTTGGAGAAAAGGAGGCTGAAGCATGACCTCAGCAGAAGAAATAGAGAGGAAGATGTTGAGGAGGTATTCCTGTGATCCAGTGATAAGTCATGTGGTAATGGTTCAAAGCTGCACCAGGAGAGGTTTAAAGTGGATATTAGGAAGAATCTCTTTATCAAGAGGTTGGTCAAACACTGGAACAGGAGCCCTAGAGAGGTAATTGATGCCAAAGCCTATCAGTGTTTAAGGGGCAGTTGAACAATGCCCTTAACATGCTTCAACTTTTGGTCAGCCCTGAATTGGTCAGGCAGTGGGACCAGGTGATCCTTGTAGTTCCCTTCCAACTGAGATAGTGTATTCTATTCTTATTTTTATTAACTTTGTGATATCATCTGGAATCTTTAGCTAACAATTGGGCAATGCAGTACCCATGCACCTAAATAAAAGATGCCTCCTATTCCCAACAGCTCTGTTTTTGTTAATTCACATTAAATGATTAGGAAGAAGTCATTAAGATTACGGCTGTGTTAGAGGCAAGTGCTTAAAATCTCAGCAATCATGCTCAAGCAAAACAAAAGCATTGCAAATTGGGAAAGTCTTTCATCTTATCTTTGTCTGTCAGTGCTAATTGGTTCCCTTTCTTTTAAGAACAAAAGGAAAACATAAGGGGTTCCAGCTGCACATGTCCTATGTGTTGACTACTAACCACTAGCACTTGGGAGAGGATATGTAGCTTTTAGCACCTCTCCCTTCCATGACTTTCATTAAAGGTTTGACTTGGCCAGAGAAGCTGATAGAATTTGAGTGAAAGACGGGAACATGTGCTAGCAACATGTGCTTAATGCCACCTTGTTGATGCTCAGGGGAGTTTGCACCTGCTGTAACACTGATGGTGGCTACGAGGCTTTCTGCATGATGCTCATAATCAGGATAATAAAGCAGCATCCCAGGAAAACTAATTGCTTTGGAAAAGGATGCCTCTGGAGCTGGTGCCTTTGTATTGCCCATAGCTTAGGCATTATTGGAGAAAGTCTTGGACTTTCCTTGAACTCCATGCTATGAATATCTCTGGCAACATTACTGACCCCACTTGCAATGCAAATGAGATCCAAACTGCACTCTCAAGGTCAGGTTGCTGTGTATTAGACCAGCACAAAATCTGTGCCTGTTAGAACAGATAAATGTGCCTGCAAAACTCCTGGTCAATAATGCCTGCCATAACCTGGTTTTCATCTGTTTCCTTGTCAGGTGTGCAATACCCAACTACCCTGAATAATCTTTCATTTAGATTACAGGTACTTTGAGAAAGGGAATCTCTTTGCTATGCAATTCTACTGTAGCTAGCGCAGAGGAGCTTTGTCTTAAACTGGACCTCTAGGCAGCAAATATACCAGTAAACTAAACAGGGACAGAGCACAGAGGTGAGCACTGCTATCTGAGCTCCAAACCTTTTGTAGTATTTGAGTAACCATTTTTTTCCAGTGTCCGGGTGGTGAAAGGTAAATCCCTCTGCTCCTACTGGCAGCTCAAGCCATGGATCTTCCTTCCACACCACATCCTTCCCAATCTCCAGCTGAGCAGGGGACGGAGCATCAGTATGCTCCACCATTCTTCAGCGGGCTGCTGGCTCCTCAGAGCTGGCTGCCAGCCTCCAGAAGTTAAATTAGTTTCAAGGAGCTCAGTACTACAGTTTGCTGACTCAGTCCTCGACAGGTACTCAGCTCCAAATGACAAAAATGACAGAGATCAACAGTCTCAGAGCAGGGAATCCCGAGTGGGATTCATCCTGAAGCTGGGATTTCAATCAGCAGCTGCTGATGGTCAGTCTAACCCCAGACTGTGTAGTGCCAGCCCTTCTGATTTCACTTTCTTCACCTTCATCTCAAATCAATCTGCTTCTGCAGAAACCTTGGGCACATCTAGTGCACAACCAACATTCAACAGCTCAGTTGCAGGACCGAGTCTCTGGAATCATAAAAGTGCCTTCCAAAATTGGCTGAGGTATACACACAGATATTTTCTCAAACAAGTGGGTACAGCAATGCATCTGTGTACTTCGAAGGTAATAAATGAACAAGTGAAATCCCTTCTCTTAAGCAACACCAAAATCCATCAGCTTCTTCAGTGGTGAGGTCCTCTAAAAATTACCTTGAAGTACTTAAATTGTCAGAGCAGAAGATGATGTCAGACATCCCTTTTTTCTAATCCTAGTCTTGCTGATGATTTAGATGCATCTCTTAACCTTCCTAGGCCACCCAACCAGCCTGTGTAAGGGAGATAACATTTATTGGCATTCTTTCTGGTTGTTATAGCATTTATTAAATATTATTTGTAAAGCACTTTCAAGATCAAGCATTTTCAAGCTCTTACAGTTTCTGTTTTAAGAACTTGATGCTCTTAAGCAAGAAATAGTTTCTCCTGAACTGCTCCCGATAATTTCCTGAATAAGGACATGGGTTAGTGATGGTCTTGGCAGTGTGAAGTGAGTGGTTGGACTTGATGATCATAAAGGTCTTTTCCAACCAGAATGATTCTATGATTCTGTGAACTACAGCATCAGAGCACATGTGTTCCCAATCCATAGCCATGCACAGTCCTATGGGATTGTTTGGACCATCTTTGATGTCATTCTGGTTTGGAGGAAAAATGGGAGCACACATACAAACACTTGTTCCAGGGGCTATGAGATAATTGTGTAAAACTCTCTGGCTTTCTTATTTGGCATATTCACCACAGGAATATCGATTCTTGAAAATATACCCGAGTTGCCTTAAATTGATGTAGCAAATCAGTTTCCTGATAGCAGGGCAATAACTGTGGTTTTAAAGTAAGGGTGTTTAGGGACAGAATGGAATCAGTTTAGCTAGATTGGTTCCTGAGCTGATTTTCTTGCTTTAGGTTTGGTTTTTGGGGTTTTGGTTGGTTTGGTTGTGGGTTTTTTTGGCACAATTAAGTTTCAAAGTAAAATTTTGGTTATAGACTTACAGAGAACTGAATTTTTCACCCCTCTAAATAGGTTCACTGTATTCCAGGTCTCTGTAAGTAGATTTCACAGCTATTACAGTACTCAGATGCAGCCCCTGACAGTGAAATCCTGGTCATGTTTAAGTCACATTACTCATTGTGCTCTGGCAGGGGAATTGGACTGGATGATCTTTCAGGGTCCCTTCCAACCTTTAAGATTCTGTGACTTTTTCAGTCTTGTGTACCTAGTATCACATTCATCACCTTTGTACTGCTATCTCAGAAAAGCCAAGTACATGAACTTTCAGAGCAAAGGGATGAGAAAGATGAGTGATAAAGATGACATCAGAGATCAGCACCAAAACCAGAAATAGAATTATCTCCTTCCTTCAATCCCACAATGGTTTTGCTCTCGTTAAATTTAATCTCACATGGGGAAGCTGGGAGGAATGTGTTTTCAGTTTGGGTGTTTCTGTTTGGTTTGGGGTTTAGCTTTTGTTCAGTTCATCAAGGTAACTTCAAAGCTGCACCCTGTCAAAACTGTCTCGTGAGCAACAGTGTCTCCTAAAAAATATTGCTTGTGTCTGTTTTCACAGCTGCTGGAGCCTGTCAGAGAGGTGATGCTTGCCCTTCTGCATCCTCTTTTGGGGGTGCAGGAGAGGCAAGAATGTTTCCTCCCAGCAGGTTACCATCCTTGACCCACACTCAATGAAGCCAAGAGCTGTTCACAAAGGAGTGAAACAGAAGCATTTCTGAATAAAAACTCTTTCCACATACCTAAAAACTTGTTGAGCATCTTTTGCAATGTTTGTTTCTTTCCTCCTGTTGCCCCTTTCAGTGCCCCCATTCATGCAGAGCAAACTTCTCCCTCCCAGCTGAAGGGCTTGCCAAAGGCTAATTGACTGTTAAAAATGTTCTCATCAAAGTACAAATGCTGCTCAGCTTTGCTGGCAAGGACCAGCAAGTTGCCCGTCAGGCTGTGGCAAGCCAAGCTCCATAGGTCTGGGAAGCTGATGCCCTGACTTGAGTGGTAGAATAAACACATCCTTAGCTTTTTAAAATGCTTTCCACTCCCTCCCATGGACTCAATTTAACATTCTTTCCTGAACAGCTTGCTTTTCATAATTCTATTTACTAAATGGCACCTTGGTCTGTCAGCCCTATAAAACAAAACAAAAAAAGGTTCTTGTGAATGATTGTTTGCCAAAGATATTTTATTAAAAAATAGTTCATGCCTGTAGTTGCTCCTCTGGGATTTTTGTAGCTGATCTCAAAGCCTCATAATTAATTTTTTTTTATAAAAAATGCTTTAAAATAGTTTTTCAGCTTCTTCCTTGCAATTACAAGGTGCATCCAGTCTGGCTTTGGGCTGACGAGAGTGCTTTCAGATCCTCATGCTCAAGCACGAGGCTGTTAAGCACATGAGCAGTCATGCTGATGCCAGTGAGCCTATTTACATGCCTAAAATCTGTGTGAGACTGTCATACACTAGTGCCAAGCATCAAAAGCGAGAAGCAGGGATGAGGAAACTTTCTTTGCCTCAGCACACATTTGGCATTGCAACTGAAGAGATGCTGAGACAAAAACAAAGCAGCAAAAATGGAGAGATCTTCACATTGTGTTGCAATCCCTTCCTTTCTCAGTTAACACCTCTTTTCTGAGACTATACATAGTAGATACATCCTGTTGTATTTTGTAAAATCTCCATCTCTGGCACAGTTTAAATTCCAAAACCCTATCCCAATATCTTTACATCCAGGGGATGAATATTTTGCTTGTCAAGGTAACATCCTTTCACACAGCTCTGGAGAGCTGTCTGTTAGCCATATTACCCAACAGTAACACAGGCAGAAAAGCCACTTGGCTGGAGGCAGCTTAGGAGGAAGTTGCAGACCACAGGCAGTAAGTTATCTGCCCTGCTCTAAATGATTAAGAGTGGAAAAAAAAAAAAGAGACTATGTGCTGAGTGCTGTGGTACAGAGACTGCCTGCATGGTGTTTATTTCTTCCCCCGTGACTGAGCTCCACATGTTGCCTGGGTTGCATTAGGTATTTGTCAGGTTAAACAGTGATGCCAAGACAATTTATATAGCGGTGTGTCAGAGAAACCACTTTCCAAATGGTTTGTTTCATCACGTGGATTGATCCAATCTGTGACGGTGTTTGGATGGCAAATGCTTAAAAAAAGAAAGAAGGAAGATGAGTGGTCAAATAAACATAGAAAAGCACTAACAAAGATAAACATTTGTCTCAAAAAAAGGGATGGGAATGTGTTTAATATACATGAGGGCAACATGCAAAGAAGCTGACTGTGTACTCCTGCCTCTGACACTTGCTCTTACTCAACTAAAGCCACTTTAGGCTGTAGGTTTTAGGCTTGTGAAACATGGCCAGTGCTATTTCTTGCAATCATTTCTCTGAGAGTCCTTATTATGGAATTGTTACAGACAAGGTGATGCTTACACTAACTTTATATTCCATCTCTTAAAACAGCTTTGATCTTGTTACCATTGGTGGGATCTCCATTATCCTGCACTTTGAGCGTGCTCCCTTCATCACCCAGGAGCACACGCTCTGGCTGCCCTGGGATCGCTTCTTCGTGATGGAAACGATAGTCATGAGGCACGAAGAGAATGAGATTCCAAGCTGTGACCTCAGTAACTTCGCCCGCCCCAACCCTGTGGTCTCTCCATCTCCACTGACAGCTTTTGCAAGTTCCTGCTCAGAGAAAGGTCCTATTGTTCCTGAAATCCAGGTATGAACCATCTCAGCCTAGGAGCAAATAATCCAGCTCCTCTCCGTGCTTCTTTTGCTTGCTTTGAGCAACACGAAGGCAACTGTTCCTGTGCTTCCCTAAAAGGGAGCATTCCCTGCTTGTTGCACCATTTCTCAGGTGCTTGCCAGGAGTTCTCACTCACAAGCACACATTTCACCAGAAGGTTTCTTTTCCCTTAACTCCTGAGAGATGGAGGCAAAGCATCTATGGCCGACAGCAAAAACCTACGTTGGTTCTTCTTTGCTGGGACTGGCTGGGACTCTCATGTGACCCCCAAGTCTTTGGACAGCCCTTTGGCATTTGGTATGTTTACACTCTGAAGCCTTTTTTCTCTTAAGGACCAAATTTCACCCACTGAGCATTAGGAACCTCAGTGGTGGAGTGGTTAGCATGAGCATTCGCAGGGTTTGAAGGCCTTCCTCTTGCTCTACACAGCTGCTGAGATGTGCAGTTGGCCAGCAGACAGCTGGCAAATGGCCAGCTTGCAGAACACCTGGGCTTTACATTTCACAGCCTTTGGGATAGTTGAGCAAAGTGAGAGTGTTGCTTTCAATTTCCTGTCCTCATTTTCCTCTTTTTAAGGAAGTGTGCATCACATAAAGCAGTTAAACAACCTGCTGTGGCTTCAAAGTATTTTCCTGAATGGAAAGATAGGTTTTTAAGTGAGTTGTTCAAACAACTGGATTATCCATCATCCTTAAAAATACAGTGTTGATATACGTGGATGTAACAGCATTCAAGCTTTCCTTTTTTTTTGGTGTGTTGTTCCATGGGTTTTAGATGCCAGCATCCAGCATGTCCTGGGTTTTGCTTTTAGTGAGCAATAAGAGTCTGCTAAGGTAGAAGTGACAAGTGTAGCAGTAAATTGTGTGCTTCCTGCTTGACTCCATTGAGGTTGTGGTAGTGTTAATGAGGAAAGAGGTCACTTTTATTTTGTTTCATTTTAATACACCAGGTACTGAACCCAGCAACAAATAAAGCCAATGGTCTGCGTACCTGTGTGACCTGACCTAGGCAGACCTGCTTGAGCAGGGGGATTGGACTAGATGATCTTTACAGGTCTATTCCAAACCCCTATAATTCTGTGATTCTGTGTCTCTTCACCTTTCCCTCTGCACCAAATGCTGTAATCCTTTCTCACACTGATTCCCAATTACAGCCACTGGATTTGCCCCAGCATGATTACTAGTTAAGTCCCAAATCTTGGAAAGCTCATCACATTACACATTCTTGATTGAGTTTTCCTATTTTTTTTTCCTAAAACAACAAGCACCATGAAAAATAATATTCAGCACTTGCCTGGGAAAGAAGCAAATATCTGATACAGTGCAACCATAGTATACAGTATAGACACATTATATAAAATATATAATATACAAATATCTGCTGCAGTGCACTCATTGTTTGGTAGGATACTCATTAGATTGTGTTAATTATGTTTAGAGAACTAAAACATTATAAAGCTTCTCTTCAAAATGTGTCTGTCTGCTATGAAAGAAGACAGAGATGTAGATCATAAGCAATGATTTGATACAGTTTCCTGGCTGTAGATCATACAACCATAGAACAGTTTGGGTTGTAAAGGCCCTTTAAAAGTCATCTAGTTCTAACCATGCTGCAATGAGCAGGGACATCTTCAACGAGATCATGTTGATCAGAGCCCCATCCAACCTGACCTTAAAGGTTTCCAGGGATGGGGTATTGACCACCTCTCTGGGCAACCTGTGCCAGTGTTTCACCACCTTCATCATAGCTGTTTAGTGCCATTTGAAATGTCCTACAGATACCCTGCTTGGATTCCAATCTGCCAATCTGGAATTACCCCCTACCAGTGGCCTGCATTATATCTGTAACCCCCCTGTGAATGTCACAGATAACCAAATTGCTCTGGATGCCTGTAGTTATGGAATGTAATTAAGACCTAAGAAGGATTCATTTTGAGATTATGGCCCCTAAATACGTTTTTCATGCAGTCACCTAAATGTGTGCTAGATGTCCAAGCTCCCATTAAAGCTGACAGAAGTCTAATCAATACTGTCAGCAGAGCCTACAGATCAATTAAGCTGGCCATCCTGAAGATACCTGCTTCTTGCTGATCATATCAGTTAGACCTCCACTGGCTGTAATTGATGTACACACTTACATGTGGGCATCTGGATTTAGGTGCCTTAAACTGGATTGAATCCCACCCTTAAGTTTACATGACAATGCCAATCTTCTACACAACCTGTTTCTGCCCATTGGCCATGGAGAGACCTAGAAGAGTAATTCAGAGGAGACTCTTCACTTTTAGGTTCCTAAATTTAGATCAGATGAATCCCATATGTTATGAGCTATACTTTTCCCAAATGCCAACTAATTGAGACCTGTAAAATAGCATTCCACCTCAATTACTGAAGCTGAAGGTTAACAGAGTTAATGGTGCAGGAGTGTACAAGAGAATCTGATTTATGGCAGAGTCCTGGCTGTATTTCAATTCATAAATGGAATACATTTCTTTCCAATACTGGATATACCTACAATAAAAAAGAACCTAGCTGTCAGTTTCTGCAAGTGCATTTTATAATATGCAGTTCTCAGTAGAGAAATGTTAAATATAAAAGGTGTGAGCACATAGCTGGGAGGAGGTGACAAGCGGATGGCAGGGCTTGGATACAGATTTTGACAAGTGGACAGATAGGAACCTCATGAGCTCCAACAAATAACTGCGGTGTCTTCTACCTGAATGCATTCAAAAGGCCAAATTATACATTTTAAGTGTTTGATTCAGGTGCTTCAGGACAGATTTGGTGCCATTTAATGTGCCCTCAAGAGTCCATTCAGTGGTAGCTTTATAAAGGCAGAGATTTCAAGAAGGTCCTTGTCAGATCTATCATCCCCTTGCAGAGGTTTTGGATATCACAGAACATCTTAAAAGCACTAGATGGCTATGCTAAGGCTCCTGAATCAGACCCTAAATGCTTTCCTTTCTCCAAATTCCTTCTGAGCATTATACTAAAAGAAAAAGAAAGATTTGATTGAAGAGTAGCTGTAAGAGAAATGTGGAACTCAGCACACAGAAACAGGATCTCCTACATCGTCTCATACAACAAGTGGAAGAATTACTACTAACACAAGCATAGATCAACACTCAGGAGTTAAGGGAACATGACAGTGAAAAATGATAAGTTGCGAAAATTCCTAGTAAGCCTGAAGAACTAGCTTTTCTGCTGTACCAGCCTCGTGGCTGGACCACTTCTAAAGAGCAGGTTCTATCGGTCAAACTGTGATAAACTCTGAAAGCCCTAGTCTTTCACAAGGATCCCAGACACAGCATAGGAATATTCTGGGCCACATAGCAGTTATCAAATAGAAGGGCACAGTTCAGCTGTCATTACTTTTGGTGTATTAGAGTACTTTAAATCTTGTTTTTCCCCTCTTCTCTCCCAATGTCGTACTGGATGATACTCCCTCTACCAATGCCCTGCATTGTTGCAAATTTATTACTACTAATAATCTACAAATGTGTTTGGGGTAATCTGAATTACCATTTGAACCCTCTCTGCAAGCAGATGCCTTTAACCACAGCCCCTTGTGCTGTTCAGTGTTGAGTGACAGAGCCAAGACGGTGGGGATCAATGGCACAGAGTCAAGTTGAAGGCCTGTGGCTACTGGAGTTCCACACGGATGGCTTCTGGGGCCAATCCTGTTCAACATCTTCATCCACTACCTGGATGAGGGCACAGAATGACCCTCAGCAAGTTCCCTGATGACACCAAACTGGGAGGACTGGCTGATTCTGCCATTCAGTGAGATCTGGGCAGGCTGAGAGTTGGGCAGAGAGGAACTTAATGAGGTTCAACAAGGACAAGGGCAGAGTCCTGGGGAGGAACAACCCCATGCACCAGCACAGGCTGGGGTTAACCTGCTGAAGAGCAGCTCTGCAGAGAGAGTCNTTTGTTCTATGGTGGCCAGTGGCAGGACAAGGGGTAACAGGCACAAGCTGGAACACAGGAAGTTCCACTCGAACAGGAGGAGAAACTCCTTTGGTGCTGAGGGGAGGGAGCCTTGGCCCAGGCTGCCCAAGGAGGGTGTGGAGGCTCCTTCTCAGGAGGTTTCCAAACCCACCTGGACACATTCCCGTGCCCTCTGATCGAGGGGAACCTGCTTTAGCAAGGAGTTTGTTTAGCAAGATCCCTTCCAACACCCACCACTCTGGGATTCTGTGTCATTCTGCATAACACTGTGCTGCCCCTTTCTCTGGAATGGTAGACAGCAGAGACAGATCATGACAGAGAGAAATAATTATTTCTGACAGAGATTTGAACCAGCATTGCAAATAGTACCTCCATGACAATTGTTTCTGTCTGTTTTTTTCCTAGAGGGGTTACATACGAAGACAGATTTGATACAAGGGACCACCATTACTGCAGCTTGGCTCAGCTGGTCTCTGGTTAAGCCTAGTCCCAACCCAGCTTGTTGCTGAGGTCATAAAATATATTTTAAAATTCCTGGGTTTTCCCAGTTCTGTAATTTTTTCAGCCTCTTGAGCACTGAGATATGTAAATTGAACAGGCTGCATTAGAGAAAGTAAATATTTATGAGCACAGTGGAACAGCGCTTTAACTTCTGGATGTGTCCATTTGTCAAGTGCTGCAACATTCAGAGGCTGTAAGTTATCACTTCCAAACGTGTTGGGCCTTGGTTAATAGCTCAGAAGAGGTCTTTTCAGGGGGCAGATTACAAGATTTGGTGTTATTGGTAATGCTAACCAGAAAACCTCACACAGGAGGAGTTTAGTGTAGGAGCCATGGAGCTTCAGGACACCAGGATGGCTGTGAGCCCTTCCTGATGGGTTGGTGTTTTGACCTACTTGCCTTTGAACCTCCCTTAATATTACAAAAGCTACTTATTGCAAGGGAAGTATTTTCACAACTCATTTAGGGTCCAGCACACCAAAATATTTCAGAAGTGGCACAAGAGAGAACGATACCAACCATGACCTTTTGACACATCCCATTATCAGACCAAGTTTTGCAGCTCACTGCTGGACTCCTACCTTCATCTACCAAACTTTGCCAACTTATGCTGAGAATGTCCATGTTGGCTGCTCATCTAAGGGTGAAATTCTATAGAAAGTGACAACTAACTTTTTTTCTCTTAAGACTTAAGAAAGAAATGCCCTTTTTGATCAGTACTTTGCATGGGAGAATTAGTGTGACATTGGAGATATGTATTGTCTGTCTTTCCAGAAACTTTCCCTGCATTTATCTTAAAAAAAAACAACCAAATAACAACAAAAAAAAAAAAAAAAACACAACCAAAAGATATGGTTATACTTTATCAACTAAAATTAGCTGAAAAAACCCATCTTTATGGAGAATGTTCTGTTCTCAGAGCAGAACAGGGGAGACAAAACTTTCCCTGCTGTTTCTCCAGTCTTTTGTGGAAAAAAAAAAAACAAAGCAATTTGACTAGAATACTGAGGAATTTGGGAAAGGGAGAATGAAAGGGAAGGGAAAGGGGTTGATGGTTGTAGCTCAGGCCAAGATGTTAATCACACAGGTAATGTTAAGCAAGGACCAGGGTAAGTATGAACAAATGTGAGGTCAGAAAATAAAGACCAGGACAACAGTTGGGCAACAAAGCTGGTGAAGGGTCTAGAAAACAAGTCTTAGGAGGAGTGGCTGAGGTAGCTGGGGATATTTAGTCTGGAGAAAAAGGCTGAAGGGAGACTTTCTCGCTCTCTACAACTACCTTGAAAGGAGGCTGTAAGAAAGGTGGAAGTTAGTCTCTTTTCACAAGTAACAAGTGATAGGACAAGAAAAAACAGCCTCAAATTGTGCCAGGGGAGATCGAGACTAGAGCTGAGGAAGAAATTTTTCCCTGAGAAGGTTGTCAGCCCCTGTGCCAGGCTGCCCGGGGAGGTGGGGGAGTCCCCAGCCCTGGAGGGATCCCAAAGCCACGGAGCTGAGGTGCTGAGGGCCAGGGGTTAGTAATGGACTTGGCAGGGTGAGGGGAGGGGTTGGATTCAATGATCTTAAAGGTCTTTTCCAAGTGAAATTATTCTATGATTCTAAGACACGGAAAAAAAGAACTAGAGGTAGCTTCAGCAAAGAGGGTCAGAGTTGAGGTATGAGAGGAGGATTTTCAAAGGAAAGATAGGTAAGCCAGAGGAGGAAGAGTGAGAATTCACTAATGACATGGAGAGAATTGCAGGTTATAATCAGAGCTGGAGAACATCCATAGGGATACAGGCCAAGCATGGCTTCATATTTTACTGAGGAAAAGAAGCCAGGAGATAAAAATTAGCAGTCATAGAAACTTACCAAGATAACAGATGGAAAATGAAAGCTGGAATACTGGTCTGGTATAATCTCAGACCCCAATCTCCCTTCACCATGGCTGCTGAGACCCCTTTTAACAGTGAGTCCCATTCTAAACACTGACTTAAAGGTAATGCTTTGGTCTTCATGTAACAGAGATAGAGGAAGAGGGGACATCCTTTGGCTTCCACAACTAACCCCATAAATCACATCTATGATTTCATATTTGATGCCTTCTCGATGTGTTTTTTTTTTTTTTAGACCAGAGCTTCTATAAAGGTGTGTTTGATAAATTACAGCTTCTCTGCCTTTCCCTGTCTGCACAGTGCTGATTTAACACTCCCTGGATTGCTTTTCCACAGGCTTTACAGGAGGAGATTAACGTTTCCGGTAGTAAAATCAAAGTCAGTTACCTGAGCAGTCGCACAGCCGGCTACAAATCAGTGCTGAGGATCAGCATGACGCACCCCACCATCCCCTTCAACCTCATGAAGGTCCACCTCATGGTGGCTGTCGAGGGACGCCTCTTCAGAAAGTGGTTTGCAGCTGCTCCAGACCTCTCCTATTATTTCATCTGGGACAAGACAGACGTGTACAGCCAGAAGGTGTATGGGCTCTCAGAAGCCTTCGGTAAGTGACCCGAGGGCTTGTGTTTCTTTTTAGAACCAGCTAAGTGGCAATGTACAGACCTTATCCTGGACTGGTTTGGTCCAACTGCTGACAGGTGAAGTGGTCCCTACTGGTTAGCTGCTGTTTCCCTGGAAAGGATTTGGCCCAGCTGTTCAGACAGCACACATTTGCCCCACAGATGGATACTTGTCTGTTCTCTGGCTCTTGGCTCAGCCCTATATCCTGAGCTGCTACCATCATATTCATGCAGAAGGAATGAACTGGGACTAGAGGCTACCTCTCACCTATAGCCCAAAGCTGTCAGCACTGCTTTGAAATAAATCCCTAATCCTGAGCCCTGATCTCAACTTCTCCTTGTGCCTGACCTTCAGGATTGCTCTAATCTTAGTTTTCCCTTGGTTACCCATTCAAGAACACCATCCCAAACTGGAACATAATGGTCTTCTCTCTTGTACCTTGTCCATTCATTTACATCTGCAAGTGACTCTCAGAGGTTGCAAGGCAGACAATAGGAAGGCTCTGTACCCTCAACATGCCACATCTCCAGCACCAAGCAATGTGGCCTGTGCCACCTACTCTACAGAAGCTGAAGCCCATTGTGGGGCAGGAAGCTGAGGTGTGGATGTATGCAGAGATCTCATAGAATCATAGAATGGCAGGGGTTGGAAGGGACCTTTAGAGATCATCTAGTCCAACCCCCTGCAGAAGCAGCCCATTTCCACAAAAGAGTGGAAAATATCAAGCCTTAATTTTCTAAGTTATATCTTCCTCAGATACTGTTTGATTCTGCAAAAGGCTATTTTTGGTGGGGGATCCTGAGTTTACTCAGTGCCTGGCACTTTTCAAGGAGACTGGGAAACTTCTAAGATCAGACCTTTATTTTTATCTAGTTAAAAAAATTTAAGCTATGGAATTGCTTTTCACTTGTGTAAAACTTGCAGTTCTTCTCTGCTTCAGCTCTTAGTGCTGAAAAGATCAGGTAGGGCAGAAGAACAGTAGAAAAAAGAAACTCATCTTGCTGCTTCTGAGAAAATCATAAAGGAGTCATTACTCTGTCAAAAACATGATTTTCTTTGTGCTGATACAGTTTTACTCTTAAGCAGCTGCAATTGTGTTCAGCAGTTATTCCTGAAAGCCTCTGATTAGACATCATGGCAAGAAAACCCTTTTGTCATTAACAATGACCACAAGTCAGCCTGGTCTAAGGCTTCTGTCTCTGAGGGACTTGCTGCCCCCGTGTCTCAATTGTGTAAGTCTCTCCTTTCCAAGACAAACCATGACTTTTAGCAAGTTCCTGGCACAGTCTTTAATCAAAGAAAGAAGATAGGAGTAAGGTTTCTCCCATCTAGGGGTCCAGCAGTGGATTACACTCTCAAGTACTCACTGTTTTAAATTGTGCCTTTAAAACAGTGACTTTTAAATACTTAGCACATTTGCCCAACATCTACAGCTGCGTTGACCATTAGAAATGCAGGATGGCCTTTAAAGAGAAAAATATTAGGACTATGCATTATGATGATGGCATTTTAAATTCAATTGGCAGTTGCCCGTAGAAATGCTCTTAACCCTGCTCTGTTGAAAGTCTGTGTACTGACTGTGCATTTCTGGGTTACTAATCTGGGGGTCTTTTGTTTCTGTCTTGTTCATAGTTTCAGTAGGTTATGAGTATGAATCCTGTCCTGACTTGATCCTGTGGGAAAAGAGAACAGCTGTTCTTCAAGGTTATGAAATTGATGCTTCCAAACTTGGAGGATGGTCCCTGGACAAACACCATGCCCTCAATATACAAAGTGGTAGGTTGCCTGTAACAAAACAGGAATAGTGAGTTCAGTGTTGCAAGGCCCAGTTGCTTCTTAGTGCTAAGAATTCAAGAAAAGGAAAGAAACCTGATGAACACATGTACTTTCTCATGCATTCTACTGATAAATTATTTCTTAGAAGCAATTTGGAGTGTGTAGGTGCAGAAGAAGCTGACCATCTTGAAGTAGCTGAATATTGGCATGTCTAACTTCATAATGTCTTAAAAGAAAGGTGTTAACAAGTCAAATATGCCTGAAATAACAAAGGGGAGCCAAGTCACATTGGACCAACCACTGAGCGTAAATCTACCCAGACACATCCTCCAATGGACAAATGTCCTTGCAGAAATGAGAGTTTTCATGGGTTGTAAGGGAAAATGGAAGGTGTCAGTGTCCTTGAAGGCTGCTGAAGACTGCAGCAGGGAGGCTTGAAAGCTGATCAGAACACATTTGAAAGATGGAAGCACTGTGTCTCTCTGGATGATAGCACTGGTGCAGGAGCAAACATCTAATTCATCCCACATCACTGCTGAAAACACTACACTTACAGAGAATGTAAGCAGAGCTCATCTAAAGCTTTGCAGGTGAAACATTTCTCTAGAGAATGCACCATGGTCTCCCTGTCCCTCATCTTTCCATAGCTATGTAATTTCTTTTTGTACCTGCTAGGCTTCAAATTACAGGGCAAGAAGGGACAGAAAAGCAGGTGAAAATTCATAAGACACTGAAAAGTCTATTTCAATCAAAAGTAAAGACAGTCTTGTTCTCCCTACATACTTTTGTTCTGCAGCAAATGTAATAGGTCTATAAAAAATACTTGCTTCAAATAAGGGGCTCCTCATTTAAAACCATCACAGAGGAGTACTATGAAAGATGATAAACCTCCTTGGTACTTGACAAATTCCCCAGCTGGCATCCAGCACTGCAAGTTTGGTCTCAGTTTCCCTGTCTCTCTTTAATTTCCTTATTACTGTTTTCTCTCTCTAGGCATCTTGCATAAAGGAAATGGAGAAAACCAGTTTATTTCCCAGCAGCCACCTGTAATTGGAAGCATTATGGGCAACGGCCGCAGACGTAGTATTTCTTGTCCAAGCTGCAATGGTCTTGCAGATGGGAACAAACTCCTGGCTCCTGTTGCCCTAACCTGTGGGTCTGATGGAAGTCTTTATGTTGGAGATTTCAACTACATCCGAAGGATCTTTCCCTCTGGCAATGTCACCAACATACTGGAGCTGAGGTACGCTGTGCTGAATGTGGCCATTATAATTACGCCCTTAAGTTCTGGAGAAATCTTATGTACCCAAAAGGAAAATGAGCAAAACTCTTTAAAACCCCCAAACAAACAGGAAAACAGAAAAAAGCTGTCCTCATTTGCCTCTTCTGCAACTCTACTGACTTTGATTTACACCAGAGAAACACAGGCCTAACAAATTCTTCCAGAACTGAATCACACCAAAAATATTGACGTATTACTGTGCTGCTAAATCAAACTGTGGTGATGTCTGCCTTTTCATGTAGTTAGAGACCAGTGGCAATCCTTCAAATTAACAGTCAGCCTCTGAGATAACCTCAACTTGGAAGGAGGCAGCACGGAGGATGATTTGTAGAGGTTAATCAGGACAGATGATCATTTGTAATTAAAACAGGATGATCGTTCTAGATAGTCCCAGACTGGGTTTTTCCAGTTGGTTTTTTGGAGGATAAATATATCAGACCCCTTCAACTCCTGACTGATTGGCAGTATCAGAGTGAAGATATAGATGGGTCATCTAAACTAAAGTAAGTGAAGTGTTTCCTTTTAACCCCAAATAACAAATAGAAAAAAAAAATACTAGAAGAAAAAGGGAGGATGAGGAAGGAACATCCATTAAAAACAAGGAAGAGAAGGAAAAGTATAGATACATCACAAGTTCTGAGGAAATGAAACATATTGTGACTGAATTAGAATCTCAGATTGACCTCACTGAGGATATTTCTCCTATTTAGAATTTCCACAGTTGCCCACTTGAAAGCACCAGGGCCGGATTTTGGACCCTGTGATCCCAGACAAGACTTACCCCAGGAGAGTCAGTAGAGTTAGATGAGTGTTTCTGAATGAGTTCTTTCTGCTTGAAGGGCCTGATTTAAGGTCCTGAGAGGTCAACATGAGGTTAGCATGGTGGGAAAGATCTCATTCCCATTTATCTCTCAAGATCTGGCCTGAACATGAGGATTTTGCAGAAAGTAAGAACCTCCCCTCTCTACTCTAGATTTAATGGCCAAATATAAGGCTCCATTTCTGCAATGACTGCCATGTGGAAGCTTCCTATACAGCTTCCTAGAGCAGTAAGGTCTCATACAGCATTTCTTTGTATTTCTGTTTGCTCCACAAGGCCACTGGTAAAAATAAAAGAGCTGATCAGCCAAATTGGTGTAAGATTCCACCAGTCCCTCATTTATGAACATGTCACAGTCAGGAGACCTTGCTGAAGGTCTTATTTGGCACACAGAACCATCACCATAGATCATGGTGTGTGAGGAAAAAGGTTAAGACAGCCATCAGAATGCTGTCACTGAGAGAATAGCTGTCTTGGTGTGCTCACAGGGTGACAAGGAAATCAGGAGGAGGCGCTGAATTAGGAAGCCCAGTTTACAGTCATATCTCAGAGAGATAGGGTACTTTTTAAGTAAATAAGCAAGAACCTGATTCTTGCTGTTCTGTAGCAGGATACAGGAAACCATAATAGCTTTCATGGTTGTAAGGTGGGAAGCTGGGATAAATCTTCAGACCTTGTCCATGCTAAAGAATGGAATACTCTTCCAGTGCCAGAACGTTATTTTAATGACCAAAGGTGAGATTTCCAGAAAAGCCCAGGTGAATTGGGGCCCCAAAGCCCACTGCAACTGAATGGGATTAATATCTTATTCCCAGAAGTATAATTTTGAAAACCCAATCCCTGTTTCATTGTCAGTGGAAATACCAGACTCAGCAGAGGTTTTGCAGAGTATTTCCTGATTGGGAAAGGGAAAATTGGAAGCCTTGACAGAATGGCCTTTCTGGCTTTTGTGTACAGACACAGAGTTAAATTTACTCCAGAGTGAAATCTGTTGGAATGATTGCTGCTTCATCTGTGCAAACGCTTAGGTTACTGGATCTAATAAACATTTCTTCACTCTGGTGTGCTATACAGTAAATGGGTTCAGGTGCTGACTGACTAAAAGCTGTGAAGGAAAGTCATTGCCTTTGGACTAAGTGGAGTTTGCTTGTGTCTTCTCAAATCAGCATCTCCTTGGAGATTAACACCCTCACTATTTGGCTTTTGGGTTTTGTTCAGGGGAGCATCTTTTGAGTGTAGTGTTCTGTTGCAGAGAGGAAAGCAAATGCATTGTGGGTTGCAGATAACTGCAGCTAGGTACATAACTAGACCCATGAAAAATGTCCAGCTCTGAATAATTTCAGTCCTCTGGGCTAGAGTCCATGAGGTTACAGCAATGAACTGCCACCCATAACTGTGCAGCTGCTAAGTTACCTTTGTAAATCACAAGTTATTGCTTTCACTGAGAGTGAAAAAAAAAAAAAAAACCAACAAAAAAAGCTGTGAAGACATCTGCATCTATATATATTTAGCTCAGTACTGCTCTGATTGATCAAGTGTGCCCAGCCCTGTCTCTTGCATAAGGGAGTAACTCCAAGCAGGTGAGATCACGCCTCCTTTGTGATGTGCAGCAGTACATAAGTGAGCTCACTGCCAAGTAATATCCAATATAAAATATATCAGTGTCATTCCAGCTAAGTCTTTATTTATTATTGCATTGTATGATACAGTTACTGTCAAGTTTTCAATCTGCTAATAATGCATCGAACTGAGCTGCTAACACCTCATTCTTTCTTCTATTCCCTGCTTTCCTGTCTTCTGTCAGAAATAAAGATTTCAGACATAGGTAAGCCAACCAGTGGAGAATTCTTATGCCGCTCCCTGTCTTGTTGCATGTTGTTACACAGTGAGCCACAAGTGCCATTCCCAGATGATTCAGTAGCAAATGAAGCTGGCGTGATTAAAACTGGCGTAGGCAATCAGTCATCAGAACTGGGAGCCATTAATCACACAGCAGAGTCACACAGACTTCTGCATGAGCTGTTACAGCTGTAGACAGGGGAAGTACAGAGACCAGAAGCAGAGCAACAGGAGGAGGAGGGTGGAAGGGAAAAGGTGGGGGAGGGGGAGGGGAAATGACCCAGAAAGTAAAATGGGGACAACATCAAGATACAGGTCACTGGAAAAGCTATGGTGGAAAAATTGTTCTCATATGGTGAAATGTCTTCTTTCGGAGTTTGGAGGAGTGTAACAGGCATAATGAAGGGCCAGATGTACCCCAGCATCACAAACCTAGGGAATTAAGTTTTTTACGATTCTTTATAAGTCAAAGCTCTTCCTAGAGAGCACTTGCACTGTGGGAAGTTATGTCAGGCTCAAGTAGAAGGTAGTGTGACTCAGAACCTTAGCCAGGAAATGCAATACAAAAAGAGGAAGGGTAATGATGAGAAAACAAGATGAAAGAGAGACTCCTAAATTGGTGCATTGTCACTAAGAATATTTGTCATTTGCGTTCACTGGAGTTTCAGTGGATTTGATCTGATCACTTGCATTCAGGAAGATGTCAGCCTCCTGTCACTGTCTGTGTTTGCAAGGCCTTCTCTGGCTCTGACAAGTTTCCCATCCTTCTCCCTGGTTGCTTTCTAAATTAGAAGCTTAGACTGTGGAACTGGGAATTTCTTTTTGTTTGGTTTTCCTTTTGCGTTTGGGATTGGGGATTTTTCTTGCTACGTGATTTTGTTTACTGTTTCTTTGACTTCACAGAAGGTGTGCAAACCCAGAAATGTTCATTTTATCTGCATTCCTGGAAATGCAATGGAACAGAAACTGGTTTTTTGCCTTATTGCCAGAACATTAATGAAGGGCTGAGCTTCCACAGAGTAATGGACTGGCCCAAAGCATCTTTTAGTAGGGCTGAGAGGTTGGTACACCAGACGTCTGCATTGACTGTCTTCATCAGGCTGAGCTCCAGCCCCTTAGCTCCTCTTTCACATCATTTAAAGGCAATAGAAAAACTCATTTCTCTCTGGAACAGCCAGGTTGTATCCTTAATGCCCTAGAAATACACAGCCACTATAGTGCACCTTCTCTGACAGTGAAGGGCAGCAGCTGAATACCTGTTACAAGAAGAGTTTTTATATATGAAGGCAGTAACTGAGTGAAGATATATGGACTGGCCACAAATGCTGCAGATGCCACCAGAGCCTTAGAAAGCTGGCAGGGCTTCAGCCTTTAGGCAATGCCTAGAAACTGAGAAATGAAATGAAGGAAAACCAAGACATGCTCTCTTCAGGGCAATCCAAAGAGGACCAGTGAGGGAGGAAGGAGGTGAGGAGCTCTAGGTCGAATATTCCCATCTGTGACTGCATTACAGGAGTCATCCACATGAGTTAGCATCTCTTCTGTGTCATTTGCTGTTACATCTCTTTCTAGGAAGCCTCTTCATTCCGGAGCCACAGGGAAATGAGTGATTGTAGTCTTAGCTAAAGCTCCAGTACTCTGAGCTCCAGAAGCTCCTAAGCTCTACACCATTAGCAGGCAGCAGCTGCAAAGAGTGAGATTCACAAATCTGAATCTGAGTGGTTTGGAAAAGCTGCAGTCTATATGCAAAAGGTTCTTCACTTCAGGGGAAAGGATTCCTCCTCACTATGAAGCCAGTGATGAGCTCGATCTGAAGAGCTTCTGGAGCTACTTGCTAAGAGGCTTGCCTCTATAGAACAGCATAGGTAGCCAAAGTCTAAGTCTGCAACAGCCAAAATGGCTGTATGTCAATATGGGGGATGTTAGCTAAGCCAAAAAGCATCACCAAGTTCAGATGCCTCCAAAGTTTACACCCATTTGCCATTTGATAATAGACTGATAGGAACTTACTCTAGTATGTCTGTGTATGGACCTGTCTTGATGAGCTTATAGCAGCTAATGACTTTTTCCAAGCATGGCAATGACAGTTTGCAGTTATCTTTTCTTTGCAGGAACGTGGAGGATGATGAGGCATTTCTCTCTTGCAAATATGCAAGAAATGGCCACACTTTAATGTGTGCTTCCTTTTTTGTTTCCATTCATACCTCAGAGAGGCAAATCTACAATTAGTGGCAAAGAGAGACATCTCTGAAAACTGCCCTAGGATCAGATCAAAAGTCCTTTGCAGTCCCTGGGTTGGTTTATGGCATTGCTCTGAAGTTTTATTATCCAGCCTGTGACACTCAAAGAGCTTTGGGCATCGCACACAAACTGAGAATGCTCAAAGGCCAAGTGTAAATTCAGCTCACTGCACTGTGTGGCCTCCTTATGTATTAATCTATTGAATGTCACCCAGGGAAAAAAAAAAGACCAGTACCTCACACAAGCTATAATAAAATCCTGTGTCTGTGAGCTGCAGGGTGCTTAGCACAAAGCCATGGAAACACAGCCCAACAAACAAAAACCACTTGGCTTCAGGAGTTCAGTAGTTTTTCAGTCACCAGCAAATGCATGTGGCCAGCAAGGATCAGAAGGAAAGGGGGCAGCTAGCACAGAAAGTTTTACAGAGATGGTTTCATGTCCTTAAACAGAGACAGCATGTCCAGAGAAGCCCCAGGGGTTCATTGAGATCAGCTGCTATGGGTAACTAACTTTGGGGTTGTGACTGCTCCTGTCTGTTGGCCACAGTGGGAGCCAGAACCATACTGTTCCCATTAACAGAAATTGTCCTTTAGAGGAGGTAGTAGATGCCCTTGCATTTGAGAAACGAAAATGCAGTTCATCTTGTAAAATAAATGTTGAAAATGAGTCAGATAAATGACACCCTGAAAGATTATATTTCTCTCTGGTGTATAAAGGGAGTTACGGCAGCCAGTTCAGATGTAAGCATTCACTTTGTAATGGTCTAAAGCTTGGTAAGATGAATTCCCTGGCTTTGAACAGAACAAGGTTGAATCTGCTGTGCTGATGCATTAGAAGTAACCTGCTGAAACCAGAGACCATCTCCCTTTTTTCATCTTTATGCTTTAGGGACTCACTTCCCACTCTGGAGCAGGAAGTTCTTTCCATAGGCTCCTCCAAACCATGGGCGTTGGGCCCAAGGGAATAATAACAAGTATTTTACTTAAAGCCAGTGCACTATAGTACTACAGAAGCAATCCCCGAGTGCCACCTGTCTTCCTGCTCACCCAGCATTTTATCACTTTCCTTCCTCATGCCCATAGGAGTCACATAAAGCATAAACACTTTTTAATGGAGTTTAAATCTCTCAACATGTCTGCAGAGCTCCCCAAATGGTGCTGGCACTATCATGTCTAAATAATCACAGAATCCCAGAATGGTAGGGGTTTGAAGGGACCTCTAGAGCTCCTCCAGCCCCTGCTGCAACAGATTCCCCTCCATCAGGAGGCACAGGAATGTGTCTATGTGGGTTTGGAAACCTCCTGAGAAAGAGCCTCCACACCTTCCCTGGGCAGCCTGGGCCAGGGCTCCCTCACCTCAGCACCAAAGGAGTTTCTCCTCCTGTTTGAGTGGAACATCCTGTGTTCCAGCTTGTGCTTGTTACCCCTTGTCCTGCTACTGGCCACCAAACAACAAAGACTGGCTCCATCTTCTCAATACCCGCCATTTAGGGATTTCTCAGCATTGATGAGGTCCATCCTCAGCCTTCTCTTCTCTTGAGGCTGAACAGCCTCAAGTCTCGCAGCCTTTCCTCCTCACACAGATATTCCATCCCCTCAGCATCTTCGTAGCCTCTCCCCAGCAGTTCCCCATCTCAAACAGGGGAGCCCAGAACTGGACAGAGTACTACAGTTATGAGAATAATGCAAATGAAGAAAGGAAAAGGAGAAGGGAGATGTATGGGAGAGCCAAAATGCAACCCCAAACAACTGGGATCACAGTGAACATGGGTAATTGCTGTGTGCTTTCCCAGTGCATCACTTTATGACAAGGGAAGCAATACCACCTCCATTTCACTTTGGCCTGCAAAAATTCAGCTTATGAAACTATCCTCATTTTCAGTGCCTGCAACATCGTGCCCACTGATACCCACTAAATGTGTGTCCCTGCAACTTTGGTTTGTTAATTTAGAGACTTAAAATATCAATGAGTTTCTTCTAAAAAAACCTTCACAGCAAAAGAAACCATCTGAACAGGAAATCAGCTCTTCACTCTCAGCCCTTTTCTAGTGGTGGCAGTGTCAATAAGGGGGATAAATATTCCAAGGCTACAAATACTGTAACTGATTAAGTCTTCTGAATAGTAAAGAGCCGTCTTTTGTTTCTGACCGTTCTCTAACTAAGCAATGAGAAAGGATAAAAGGAAAGAAAAATAAATCTCAAGTTGGCCCCAGGCAGATTTATTTCAGTTGTCATTCAGTTCAGTCCAATTTGCCACTTGGATTTGCCTATTGATTGTGGCTTTAAATAAAAAGCCAAAGCCTCAGTGTTCCCAGCTCCGGTGCTCATGCATTATCACAGATGAAAGGAAGCAGTTTGGGAACTTTTACATTGCTAACGGATGTTTATTTAGCATCTCTCATCCTGAGGGATCTCAAAGTGTTAAAAAATAAAAGCTCCACTGTATAATGCTGTGTAGTTGGTGCAAAGGCAGAGCATGACACCTTCCAGAGACAGTGGTGAAAACTGTTGGTAGAGCCCAGAGGGGGTAAATTCCAGCTTGGCCATTTTGAAAAGTTTGTATTTTATCTTCCCTGCTCCAAAGCACCCCAAGTTGAATGAACCATTGCCCAAGCCATCCCAGGGGGCCTTCCACCCACAAAAGCCTTATGCATGGAGCAGGGTGTAAGAGATAATGCTAAGCCATTCTTGCTAAAATAAGAAGTCTAGTTCACAGAATCACGGAATCACAGAATGGCAGGGTTGGGAGGGACCTTTAGACATCGTCTAGTCCAACTCCCCTGCAGAAGCAGGTCCCACCTAGATCAGGTCACACAGGAACATGTCCAGGCGGGTCCTGAAGTCCTCAAGGAAGGAGCCTCCACACCCTCCCTGGGCAGCCTGGGCGAGGACTCTCTCACCTCACACTGAAAGAGTTTTTTCTTATATTTAAGTGGAACTTTGTGTTCCAGCTTCATCTCATTACCCCTTGTCCTTAGTTGATAAAAATGAGCCAAAACATCCTACTGATAGACTTTCACGACCAGCTCACCAAGTGAAATCCAAACCCAAGGGACCCAAGGTTTAAGTAACCCAGGATTATTACTATCCCAAGGGAGTTTAACCAATATTACTTCAACCTCCATCTCTTCCAAAGCACATTTGCTAGTAAAGGTGCATGTGCCTCTGTGGCATCCAGCTATGCAGAGGATTAAAAGTTTAACCAGTCAGAGCTATTTCTTTTCATGGCTGTGAACTCTGAACTCACCTCTACTTTTTTTGCAGTGTCTATATTCAGGACCTCATTAATAAAACCAAATTTGGGTTACCAACAGCTACTCAAAGTATTAATATGACAGTTTTGTACTTAGGAAATGTAGGTGGGAAATACCATTGAGTTTTTCTGCTGGATGAATGTTTTGCTTTGGTTAAAGTAACCAGCATTTGTTTCAGTGTCCATTGGACACAGAAGGTGGGATTAGTAAATAGTTGAAGCTCTCTGTCTTCCCCTGAAGGTTCTAATTAATAATAAGATCCACCAGAGCGAGGCAATGAAATCCAGAAAAACAAATTACAGTGATAATGCCTGCAGAGGGGAGCAAGGAATTTCCATTTCTGCCGCCATTTCTCTCCATCTTTGGGAAAGACATTTGCCTTTGACCATCTGCAAATGGCTTGCTGTAAAACTCAGTGAAAGCTATCTGTGCTTTCAAGGCAAAGATGCTTAAGAATTGCAAAGTGCCATTAAAAAAGTCTTCCTCTTGTCCACCTCCCATGCAAAATAGAGATTATGAATAGCTCAAAAGCTGACTGACATTCAGCTGGGCTTTGTTAGGACAGTCAGCAGAAAATGCAAGGCCCTGATCAAAATGGATGATAGATTCCCACAGGGATCTTCTTCCACAAGGGTTGAAGCCACTTGCTTAGTGTGAGTGACATGCAGGTAAATGAAATAATACCCTCCCAACCTGCTGTCGTTGGAAAGGAATACAGATGGAGGCTGAACTGACAGGCTGGAGCTGTCTTGAAGGTCAGAGCATTTTATTTAGCAAGAATCAGTGTCATTTGTGAAGATGAAATATGTTCAGACTTTAATAGGATAAATCACAAGGAATATTCCAGAATAAATCAGTAAGGCTTTTTTCTTCTCTTTTTTATTTTTTTTCCCCTCAAAATATAAAGTAATTTGAATGAATAACCAATTTCTGGCTTTCTAAAGCAGAGAATAATTCAGTGTTTTTGATGAGTCTGAAGCAGGGTTAATTTTCCTAATACAAAGGTTGAGGAAGACAGGAAATTTCTTATGATGAGGGATAAAGTCAATGATGATGGACACTCAGGTTTCCAGACAGCTTTTGCTGGAACAATTCCACCAAGTGCAAAATTGTGAACTATGGCCTATCCATTTATTATAAATTCTTGGGACCTGATGAATTTGGACAGCTTGAAGGTGTTCTAGAGAAAAGTAGACTCTTTTTTCATCCTTGTTCTAATTACTGCTTAGCCTTTCTTAGAAGGAAGGAGACCTATGTTCAGGCAGCAGGTGTTACAAGTTTAATCTGTTGGTTTCAGGCTTAGAAGAGATGCAGCTCAATACACGCTCATAGTAAACAGCTGATTTCAGTAAAATAACGTTTGGTGTCTATATTAAACTGTAGATAGAATCCTTGAGAGGCAATTTTTTTACATTGTGTCTAAGCTCATCTGATTGTTTTTTCTGGCCAGTCCCATGGAATGCTTTCCATAAAGTGGATACCAGTTTATTCGTTTCTTCAGCCATGGGATCATTTAGTGTAGTAATCATGACGCTAGGAACATGATCTTTCTGTCTGCTCACCCCATTTTCTCAGCCACCCTTTCTAGTTTTCAAGGAGGCAGTAAGTAAATGGGGTTTAGCAGGGGACTGGCATTCAGGTTCCTCAGCCCTTCTCCTGCTTCATTTTTTTTTACTTAGAGCAAAATGTGTCACTCCAAGGACCATTTTGTTTCTCTCTTCATTGAGGTCCAGCTAAATTCAGTGGCAAGACTTCCCCTGATCTCCAAAAGGGCAGGAGAGGACTCTAGGGTCTTTGCTGGAGTCAGCAAGCACACCAGATAAACCTTGGTGATCTTGAAGAGTATGTCTTCAAGTGCTTTATATTTGGGAGTCTGCTTCGGGGATGTTGTATTGGAGTCTTTCTTGGGATGGCAGATGTCTTTTGGTTTCTTTTTCCTCCTTTATTTTCTATCCCTAGTGTACTATGCTTTCCCTTCACTTTCTGGCACTGTACTAAGAGCAGTTTCAGAACATAGACAGAACTATGTCTATGTTAAGTAAATTAAGCAAAATCAGGCACTGGGACTAAACCTACAGTAGTTCCTGGCATGATTTTGGCTCAGGCCAGCGACACCATTCCTTTGCTAGCTGCCCTCCATGCCAGAGAGCACTCGGGGCACTGCAACCAGTAACAGCTACAGCTCAGGACCCTGTTCTGTAACACTGTGTACTAACATTGTCAGATACAGCACTGCTTCACTTTCCCAGTCTGTCTGCCCTGTGCATTTTGATCCTCTAAAGTGCTTGCCTTGCCTGTTGACTTAAAGGAAAGAAATCATCAGAAAAAAATAATAACGCCATACCCTTGTTTTTCAGCCACAGCCCAGCTCATAAGTATTACTTGACCACAGATCCAATCACTGGCTCCATCTACCTCTCCGACACCAACAGCCGACGGATCTATAAAATCAAGTCAACCACCTCAGTGAAAGACATTGTGAAGAATTCAGAGGTCTTGGCTGGAACCGGGGATCAGTGCCTCCCGTTCGATGATACCCGCTGTGGAGATGGAGGCAAAGGCACTGATGCTACCCTGACAAATCCCAGGGGTGAGACTGCTTCTTCTCCACAGGCTTGTTTTAAAAGGGGTCTTTTTGAAAGGGGTTTGTTTAGTCTTGCTGCAGGCTGCTCTTTTCTCCAATGCAGAAAACGCCCTCGGATTTTGCAAGCCTTCCCCAGTCAACCCACAAATACATCCTAAGGGCTTGCCTCTGGAAATATGTGAGTCTGTCTCGCCCTCAGCCAGTCACCATTCTTCCTTTCAAGGTGGCTGGGAGGAGTGCCAAATCAGAGGGGTGTAGTGACAGGCACATCTCCAAAGGGCAATAGAATAAATACACCCATCATTTTTATACCCACTTAACCATGACTCCTCCTTACCAAATAACAGCCTTTGGTCCATCCCAGTCTGGCCTGGGTTCACGTTCAGTTCACTGAGGCTTTCTTGGCATTTATAAAAAGCTTTGTAAGCATTGCTATATATGTAAAATACCAACAAAACCAGCATACAGCTCAGAGATAAGGAAAATGAGGTTTATAGAATCATTGTTTTGGTTGGAAAATGCCTTTATGATCATCGAGTCCAATCATTACCCATTGACATTGTTTATCATGGCATGGGGTGGGGGGGATGGATACTAGTTTTTACATGGGAATGGTCTAATTCAGCATGACTTCACCTGGTTCCTGATTAGCTTACATAAATGTGATAAAAGCATTGTCAAATCAGAGTAAAAGCATCACCCAGCCTTCATGACTGTGAACTACATTGTTCAAAAGAGGTATAGACAAATATACACAGTGCTGTGTGTAGCCAAGTCTTCAGCCTGTCAGCTTCAAGGTAACAAACACTGCATGTGAAGTCCCAGCTGTCCGCTGCCCATCAAAACAAAAACTCCAGAGGGTATCATAAAATCACAGTATCACAGAATGGTAGGGATTGGAAGGGACCTTTAGAGATCATCCAGTCCATCCCCACTGCTGAAGCAGATTCCACCTAGATCAGGTCACACAGAAACGTGTCCAGGTGGGTTTTGAAGACCTTCAAGGAAGGAGCCTCCACACCCTCCCTGGGCAGCCTGGGCCAGGGCTCCGTCACCTGAACAGTGGAATAGTTTTTTCTTATGTTTAAATGGAACTTTCTGTGATCAAGCTTCACCTCATTACCCCTTGTCCTGTCACTAGATGCAATAGAAAACAGTACAGAGATGAGGTGGAAGGTATTGTTGTTATACCAACCTTCAGCAGTGTTTGTGAAGAGAAGGATGCCCATGCAGGAATGCTTTTAGAAATGTGGTATTTTTGCCTGCTGTGTGTCTTTTTGCCCAGCTGTTAGGATTGCAAGGAATTACTTACAGGTTCTTGGCTTCAACATCAATGTGCTGTAGGTTTCCTTTTCCCTTGCATGTGGGAGTGGTAACCCTCTCCTTCCTCACCATGGCAATTTCCAAGCCTATCCCAACCTCTTTGTAAAGCGAGCTTGTAACCTTTACCAAGAGCAGGCAAGATGAAGACAGCTGAGCCATTGTTTCTCCTCTTGGCAAGACTTCTCAGGAAGTTATTTTTCTTGACATAAAGGTGACATTGTTGTTATTGAATCCAAGAAATCCAAACTGATTTAGTGACCTTTTGTGTCAGCTCTAGTTGTGATTTTGATTTTTTTTTTTTTTTTGGTTACATGTCAACAAGCTGTTTCCTGGCAGAATGCAAAAAAATATACCTTGGGAGACTTGCTTTTTGCCAAGAAGCACTGAAAGCCAAACTGCTATCATCAGAATATTCAGAGGGCCCAGCATTGCTTCCAAGTACTCCAGAACCCCACCAATTGATCATTATATTGGGATAAAGTATTGCTAGAGGCACAGATATAGAAAGGGAACAGCTACCTGTGTTCAGGTTGCAGCACAGGAGCTTTCTCACTACAATGAGAGGACTGAGTGAAAAGAAAATTAACTGACTTGGGCAGAGAGATTCAAACAGTCCAGCAGATGAATCATGAGATCTGGGAATCCAAAAATCTGTGGTCAAATTTTCTACACCACTTTGATGTTCAACCAGTACAAAAAAAAGCAGCCAACCCACAACTTCTGTTGGACCCTCATTCTGCCTTGTATCAGATAAGGGGAATATTGTTCATTAGCCTACGTGGATGAATGTTGCAATATTTGGATGAATTATATTTCTGCTTTGCTATGGGAAAAGGAGCTCTGGAGTTGAAAGCTTTCAGCACTGAAATCATTCTTGTTGGCAATTCAAGCTCTCAGGAGGCTGTTCTTCCACCTCAATCATGTAACAGCAAAATGCATGCATTCATTCCTCACAACTCTGAAATTCCACAAAACAGAAGGAAATTCAAGGTGAAAGAGGAAACGACATGAAGCAAAATGACAACAAGAAAATAATAATGCAGAAAGCCCACGTTGCCAATGGAAAGGCTGTAAACAGCATTCCCTGATCTGGTTCTAACCTGAGTTTTCAAAGTCTGCTGAGACAATAGCTTTGTCAGGTGTGACTCACTTCTCATTCACCTCCAGAAATGATTAACAGTGAAAGCTCACACTGACAATGTAGTCTCAGCATCGTTTATTCCTTCACGGTCGTTCATCCTAGCAGAAAAATTTACCAAATGCTCTTCCTTCATGTGATTGTATTTCATAAGACTTCCATATAAATGTTATTTATTGTGCTAGTCCTCAGTTTACCCTCATCTTGACAGGGGAATAAATACTCCTAGTGAATGGTCAGAGGAAATTAGAAAACTATTCTACAGCTATAGAGATAGCAGCAGGCCAGGGGAGGAGCTTCAAGGAAGTTCAGAGCTTCAAGAATCACCACTTTTCATGGGACTCTACCTTTTAAACCTAAAGCCTTTTTTTGTTATATTCATAGAATCATAGAATCACAGAATGATAGGGTTTGAAGGGACCTTTAGAGATCATCTAGTACAACCCCCTTGCTCAAGCAGGTCCCACCTAGATCAGGTTACATAGGAACGTATCCAGATGGGTCTTGAACACCTCCAAGGAAGGAGCCTCCACACCCTCCCTGGGCAGCCTGGGCCTGGGCTCCCTCACCTGAACAGTGAAATAGTTTTTCTTTGTGTTTAAATGGAACTTTTTGTGTTCTAGATTCTTCCCATTACCCCTTATCCTGTCACTAGCTACCACAGAAAAAAGTGCTGCCCCAACCTCCTGACACCCACCCTTTAGATATTTGTAACTATTCATGAGATCTCCCCTCAGTCTCCTCTTCTCCAGACTAAACAGCCCCAAGTCCCACAGCCTTTCCTCATAAGGAAGATGCTCCAGTCCCCTGATCATCTTGGTAGCCTTGTGCTGGCCTCTCTCCAGCAGTTCCCTGTCCCTCTTGAGCTGAGGAGCCCAGAACTGGACACAGTACTTCAGATGTGGCCTCAGCAGGGCAGAGTAGAGGGGAAGAAGAACCTCCCTTGACCTGCTGTCTACACTCTTCTTGATGCATCCCAGGATGCCATTGGCCTTCTTGGCCACAAGGGCATTGCTGGCTCATGGTTAGTTTATTATCAATCAGGACTCCTAGCTCTGTCATGAAAAGGTTTGTGTATTTTAAGGACATCTTTGCACTTGTTCCAAAACTGTAAGGAAGCAAGGTCTTGTCCTCACTTTCATGATTGTTTAATTGGCTGATATTTGCAGCTTGCTGGAAAATACGGGGGAAATACACTCCTGCCAGCTGAAAAACAATTCATAAAGACTGCAGAATCAGTCAACATACACTTTTTTCCTCTACCTTTATCCTCCTGGACCAGTCAAGCTAAGTGAAGTAGAGTTTTTGTCTCTCCTTTCAGTGGAAAGAAACTGGTATCTTGAAGGTGGTTTGTTCTATGCCAGTGCACATGTCCAGGGTAGGATGAACCACATTCTGGAAGTGCCAGTAGGCCGAAGGATGAGGTCACCACCCCAGCTAACACCATTCAGAGTGGTTCTCCACTTTCTGTGCAGCAGCCCGTTCCCCACAGTTTTGACCACTTCTTCCACTTCCCACCTCACCTCCCATGAATTCAGAGTGGGTAATTTCATAGAATCATAGAATCACAGGATGGTTTGAGTTGGAAGAGACCTTCAAAGATCATCTAGTCCAACCTCCCTACCGTGGGCAAAGACATCTTTCACTGTATCAGATGGTTCAAAGCCAAATTCAACCAGACTTTGAACACTACCAAGGCTGGGGCATCCACACCTTCTCCAGGCAATTTGTTCCAGTGTCTCCCACGTGAGAAAAAAGTCTTCTTTATATCCAATCTAAATCTACCCTCTTCCAGTTGAATACCTTTACCCTTTCTCCTGTCAATATATATACTCTGAAGTACCTTCTGGATAAGGGTCTTTCTCCATTGAAGGAGAGAAAGCTCCCATTAGATAATCAGACAAGACATTAAGAGGGATAAAACCCACCCCAGGATTTCACGCTTCTCTTGTCTTTATCTTCTCTGATAAAGGTAGGCTCTACAGAGGACAGATAGATCAACAGCTGCAATAGTGGTGGCAGTTACTTGGTCAGGGTATTTATCACAGCTATTAGGAACCAGTCTGATACTTCCAATTCATTTGCCACAGAGCACAGCAAAGCTTTCAGATGCTAATGAATTTCAATATATCCTTGCAAATTAAAGTGTTACCACTTTCTAATTATCATCTGCTAATAATGATCCTCTTCTACAAGCAATCTAAAGAAAAATTAAAACTCCAGCTTGTCGGAGCATTTGTTTTCATCTGAGTACTCACCAGTGGTTCTCCTTGGGAAAATGCTGCAGCAGAGAAATTACCAAGGAGCCTGCAATTAAGAGAGATTGCACTCACAAGCCTGACACAATAGGAAGAAGGTTTCAGAAGGGACTTGAAGGGGAGGGGGCACCTCATTCATTTAGCACCACGAAAACAATGCGAAATGAAGTAATTAATTTGGGGACAAATTGCTTCCTTCACAGTGTCCTGCTGAATGTGTAAACAAAATCTCAGCTGTTCACTAAGTGAATTAGAAGAAGAAACTCAACCCTCCACAATCTGTTAACATTTTTATTGTCAAATAATAATAATGGAAGGGCCATTCCAGGGAAGACCAGAGGCTGATTGAACAAAATTTTGTGTCTGTTACTGTGGACAGAAAAGACACGTAGGGAAAGGGGCAATGATAGAGTGGCCTTTCCCTGTTAACACCTGAGTTTCTAGTCATAGACATTTGGGACCATTTCTGAGAGGTTATACCTGGACCTGTGCTTAGATGCCACTGTCAATTTGTCTAGAAACCTCCCTGAACACTTAGGATGTTTCCTTCCAGGCATCCTGTGCTAATCATGTTTTTTCTCAGCCAAGCTGTGGAACGGTGTAGTCTTTTTGCAGCCAGATCATTGTTTTCCATTCTTTTCCCTGTGCCTTTCCTAATCCATTCCTATGTGTCAGTTCCCTCCTTGACAACTGCCAAGCACAAAGCTGATTGTTGCAGAAAACTTTTCACAGGAATTCTAAACTCTTTTTTTCCCTTAGAGCTATTTTACAGCTTGTCACTGTATCTGGGTAGTTAGGCTTGCTCCTTCCCCTGTGGATTCCTCTGTACTTATTGAAATTGATTTTCATCTGCCATTTTATCACTCAGTCATTCAGCGTCCAACCACACAAGAAAGCTCCAAATCAGGATTCACTTAGCACCTGTTTGTTTACTTAAAAGAGTTTCTTCCCACTTGTTTTCTTTTTTTCCTAAGTAGAGCTACCTATGCAGTGCAATCACTTTTACCAGTTAGTCTGCTATAACAAACCCACCATGTCCCAGTAGCTATTTGCAGCACAGCATTGTGCTGTCACCTCCTCACACTACAAGGTCCTGACATTTCAAGCAAATGTCAATACGTCACAACTTTCTATCATCGTGACTTGCTCGTGTGATGCACAAAGTGCTACAAGCCCTTGTTTCTTATGGGATATCCAACTATCCAAAGAGGAGCCAGCATGATTTCATAATGGCTGTATTTTGTATCAGAGCTCCAAGTTTGGATCTGCAACCCTACCTGGGTAGTGGCAACAGATGTTTTCTCTCCATAACTGTGAGATTGAACTTCAAGCTATATGCTGAAAATCTTTAATTTCCTTATGTTCCTATGGAATCATGAGAGGACCCTTCTGCCAAAGCAAGCCAAGGCCTTTGGCTTGTGAATTACCCGTTTCTGTTCCCATTTGCACTGGAACTGTGCCAGTATCAAAAATGAAACAGAAAAGTCCAGTCTAAACTCTAAAATCTACTGCAAAGAAACTGTAAGATGCTTCTTTCCCTCTCCACAGAAGTCACCCATCCAAAGACATTTGTCTGTGAGTGAGCAGGGTCCTCTCCATAATTGGATTTGATTCCAAGACAATCAGCTAAAGTCAGGAAGGGATTGGAGCAGTTCCCATGTGAGGAGCATGTGCAAATGGGAATTTTCACAGGCTTTGACAGGCTGCAAACTCTGTTACCTTGCAGAACATCATAGGAAATGCAAGGCAACTGAGATTGCTCAGCCTCTGTGAAAGAAGGATAGGCAGAGAAGTGCTATGTGATAAGAACACATACACATGCCATTGCCCTGGAGCTGGATAAGTGGTAAGTTTGCTGTCCCACTTCAGCTTACTTGAGTGTGCAAGCTCTTTGTCTAAGCTGGAATGCAAAATACAGTTGTGCCCTATCAACTGATCAGAGCTGGCTTGAGACCCAAAGTACATACAGGTTGTTATTACTGTAAGTGGTTAATCAGAGCAGCCATCAGACCTCAGCAGTGAACACCATGAGCAACTGTCAGCATACCCTGCTGATAAGTCCAATCCAATACATATGGAACTGGCTAAGAGAGAAAATTCTGCCTCATTTAAAATCACATTATCCAGCCTGCCACCCTTCACTGGCTTTTGGCCTGTCACACAGACTAATGGACAGGAGCCCTGAAAAATGTTCTTTGTGAACCTAGGAATGGGTAAGAGCCTCTTGTGTTTGACAAAAGCCAATTAAGATCAACTACACCTTCTATTATGCCTCTTCCAAAAAAAAAAAAAAACATGTCTACTGTATCACTTAAAGAGCTCAATTGTGTTCCTAGTTGTCAAGCAAATACCAACAAACATTAAAGAACTTGCCATTCAGTGGGCAAAACAATTAGAGGAGCATTAACCTTCAACAGCAGATGCCAGTGACAGGTGATACGTGCCAACATCTTGGGATGACTCATTGAACAGGGCACCAACTGGGGCATAATGCTTATAGATCTCATGACAGATGAAGACAACTTCCAGGAAGCCATGGATGCCAGTGTGGTATTGATGCTTACAATACCAGACCCATCTGTAAGCTTTTGACAAGTTGCTAAGGTACAACTGATGTGTTTATACTGTATAGTGAGAATAAATGGCCACCACTACTGTGGTTTCTCCCATAACATTCAAATGTGTAAGGGATACCTGCCAGTCTTCTTTGAGGTTCTTATTTCATGGCCCTGTACAGATCAGTCCTATCTTGGCATTAATTAAACACAGGTAATGGAATGTAGGACTAGAAGCAATCTTTTGGGTCATTTAGTCCTGTCATCCATTATCTCAGCAATGCTGCCATATAATCCTCTCCAAAATTAATGAACTTCATCTTAAAAGCAGCAAGTATTTTTTTTATCTCAATACCCTGAAGGCTATTCTGAAACCTCAACTGCTCTGATGCTCTGATGGTCAAATACCCAATCCAGGTCAAAATTATGCCCTTCAGGCAGGGAGATGCTGCAAAGAACTAAGGAAAATGCTGGTTTTACCTCCTAGCAAAAATACACGGCTCCCATTCAACTCAGTGATCTGAAACATCAATTCCCTGACTCCTACTTGACTTTGAAACAACAGGTTGCAGCCATGTCCGAATCCCTTGCTTTACCTCAGCTCAACAAGAAGCTTGTTCTTTCAAACAATGACTTAGTGCTGAGGTTTTCTTGCCATTACTCTGAGGTTTTCTTGCTCTTACTTCCAGGCTAGATTATCTTTTGTGGATTTTCTGTATGACCAAATATGAAACCTTTTTTCCTTCCACGTTATCAGCCACCTCTGTGGCTTCCAGCCTATGCAATAGCTCCAGTGCTGGCAGAGGGCCACCATTTTAATTGCCAAAGCAATGAAGGGATTAGTCTTTGCCACATAAAAGCCTAAGATCTGCGAACTGCTGCATCTGTACTTCACAGCATAGCTCACAGTGGATGAAGACTGAGGGTAAATGTTGCAAACAAAGGGATCTGGCTGTAAAACAGCGTTTTGGAGAAACACGAGTTCTGAACGCTTCTCAGGAACGTTCTCAAAGCTTTCCATCTCAAACAGATTTCCCATCATTTCTGTCACCATCATGACAGCCAAAAAAAGGTGATAGGGAGGATTCATCTTACCGACTTTATCTGTCTACAGTGTAAACGTTTCCTTTGGAGGTAGTTGCTGTAGTCTCCTTTTTTACCAAATGGAGGGGGGAAAGGGTATTTCTGGAAGGACTCTTGTAATCTCTTGTGGACATCTGATTTAGAGTGACAGGAATTGCACCCTAGAAGTAGGTATTTCTTTCCACTGACTGGAAAAGCTCTTGATAACTTGCTTGGGTGCACAATACATTTTGACAAGTGATTGCTACTCTGCTAGCAAAAGAAATCAAACAGGAAGATCCTTGTATTTATGTATTCCAAGCACAATCTTCACTTCCATAGAAAAGGATATTACAAGCTTCTACATTCTTTTACTGTTCCTTTGCATTCTTTGAGTGTCTTTAAGACACAAAAATATTATGCTGAGCAGCATTCTGCCGCCATAGGATAGATGAGATGGATGACTCTATTAGTATCCGTGAAGATCTTTTTAATTTATACTAGCATAAAAGAGAGGTGAATGGGGCCCTTAACGTCTTCTTCCTGCCTTAGTCATGGACTTTCACTGTGACCTTGTGAAAATTGCTTTATCTGTTATTTTCCCAATATATAACATTAGGATGATGGCACTTATAGACTGCTATAAGGTCTAATTAGTAAGTGTAAAGCACCATGAAATCCTCTGATGGAAGATGCAGAGTATAGCTAGCTTGGGATAAAGAGGATTAAAGGAGATTGTGCTAACATAACAAATACTTGAGAAATGGTGCTTAGGGGGAAGAGAAATGGCACATATCTGCAGGTGAGGAAACGAGAATTAGCAGTCTATAACTGTTGTTGGCTCACCTGAAATCCACAGTCTATGAAGGAGGTTTGGACAATGAAGTGACTCACCTAGCAGAGTCCAAAAATGGGTGAAATATTGTAGATTAGTAGGATTATCCTAGGAAAAACTCTTCCAGGTTTATCCACCTGGAGTTTGATTGACCTGAAGGATCTTTCACAGCGTTTTTCATTGTCATTTCTGAAAGAGTCACCAGTAGAACATTTTTTGCCATAAAATGTTCCCAACCAAACCAGCAGCCTTATTCTTTCATGAGCATGAAACCAGCTACCATCTCCTATTCACTCCCTAATTGCGAGGTTGCCATTGCTTTCTGACTGTCTTGCTTTTGCCCTCCTCAGGCATCACCGTGGACAAGTTTGGGCTGATATACTTTGTAGATGGCACTATGATCAGGAGGATTGACCAGAATGGGATCATCTCAACTGTGTTGGGTTCCAATGACTTGACATCTGCTCGGCCTCTTAGCTGTGACTCTGTCATGGATATTTCTCAGGTAAGATGATGTTTTGCTTGTGTTTCAACAGAATAGAGACCTATGCCTTCAACCTATCTGTATGTCTATGTGTGTCTCCAGGTTTGACAAAGTGGAGAATTACATCTTGTGGTATGAAAATGACTGAATCAAAAAGAAAGATCCTATAAGGACTGAAAGAAAAACCTAACTGACCTAACTCTGGGGAGAGAATTTAAAGATGTCCCAGCCACAGAAAAAAGAGCCTTCCTTCAGAGCTCCCAATCAACTGGGAGACACAGATTCTTGGGAAGCCAGGTTTCGTTAGACTCATTTCTCAAGAAACTAGTTGCTTTAATCTAAAAAGGCCATGCAGTCCTACTCATTTTAGTAGGGCTATATGCCATACTCTAAGAGCTTAGCTAACTACAGGGTTTTTTCCTTTGCTTCCCCCCAGCCTAATTTGGCCCAGCACAGTTTTAGACCTGAATCAAATTAACATCTAGGAAATACTGATTGGAGGCTCTGGTGCCAAAATTAGCAGTAGCAGGAAAACAAGAATCTTGAATTGCATCAGATTGCAAATTGTTTGCAACTACCATCATGCTGGGCTTTTAAGTCCTGCTGCTTAAAGGTGGAGAGGAAAAGCCAAAAAACAAAAAGAAAGAGAAAAAGAAATATCAGTTTGATGATTGCTTTGCTTCTGGGTAGCACAGAAGAGAGCTCTGTTACAGACCAGCACTTGATTTTGTGGGGCACTGGCCAACTTATCAAATAGTGCCAGTTTAGAGATAGTGTCCTTTGAAAGCTTTGTGCCACTTGTTGTTTGCCTGGCTAAAGGAATGTTGCCCTCTCCTATGAAAATATAGATCATAGCTGGAGGGCTAAGTACTGTTATTCAGCCACAATAGATGGCAATGGGGTTTCCATTTTGTCACTACCTAGATAATTTCTGTGCTCCCATATGGAATCTATTCTCCTTGTTTTTCCCTCTAATTTGAAAAGATTATTCTCTTTTCTTTGTAACTGGTTCCCACTGTCTGCAATTTATGAAGAAGCAGAAATTTTGAGTTTAAAAGCTGTCCTGCCTTCTATAGAAGCAAATTTTGATGGTTAAAGGCCATCTGGTAGCATATTTCTCATCTTAAAGGCATAGTTTTTTCCTTATCTGAGTTTCAGAGACACTTAGCAGGAGACCATTGTGGATTCAGGCTTTAAAAATTATTTTCTTACAGCTTATGTGGCTTATATGTATAACAATGCCATGTTTAAACACTTCTGAAATGACCTGAAATGTATCAACTGAAGGCTCTTTCTTTCCTTTATGGCTCTTTAGCTTGGACAAGAGGAGACAGAGGGATGATCTCATTGTTGTTTGCAAATACGTAAAGGGTGGGTGTCAGGAGGATGGAGCCAGGCTGTTCTCAGTGATGGCAAATGACAGGACAAGGGGGCAGTGGTTATAATCTGGAACATAAGAGGTTCCAAAGAAATACAAGGAAGAATATCTTCCTTGTTGAGGTGAGGGAGCACTGGAAGGTGCTGTCCAGATGGGCTGTGGAGGCTCCTTCTCTAGAGACATTCCAGACCCAGCTGGATGAGTTCCTGTGTGACCTACTCTAGGTGATGCTGCTCTGGCAGGGGGGTTGCACTGGAGGAGCTTTCCAGGTCCCTTCCAGCCCGTAAGATTCTGTGGTTCTGTGATTCCTTTCTTAAAATGACAGGAGCCATTTTTAGATTAACTTGCACTATGACAAGCAGATTAACCAGTACCCTTCTGGACAAATGCACCAAAGACAAGTTAGTTGTTTGGGGTTTTTTTTAAGCCCCAAAAACATTAACAAAAAAACAGTGGGAAAATAAATACCCCAACTGCTTGGGAAGTAGCTTTTCATCATACAGTGGCTAGAAGGATCTTTTCTGTCAGATTCTTCAGGCTCCCTGGGACATGAGGACATGAAATATTTAGCTGACGATGTTTACAAGGGATGTTTTTTTAAGAAACTGGAAATTCCCTTGTCAATTCAGAATAAACTCTGCTTTTGATGCTAACTCAAGGCTGTGGAGCTTAAAGACCTCTGGAAGGGATGAAAACATGCATTATTAAAGAGAAAACCATACGCTATAATGTTTTACTACAGGAAGGGTTAAAATAGGCCAGGAGCTGAGAAAAGGAAAGAGATTTTGCAAATAGAGAAGCAGAGTAGGCAGAGCTCAGCACTCTGCTTAGCCATGAAAATGAGCTTCACAAGCCTAGCCATGAGAACACACAATGAACTAAATACCTTGCATCTGATGCTCTTCAAAAATAATTTCTGAAAGCAGTTCAAAAGGGATTTAAACATCAATAGAAGCATGAAAAGTAAAGTAGAGATGTTCAACAACAGGCCTTAAAAATAGAAATCTTCTAAGGGAGCTGGGGATGTTCAGCCTGGAGAAGAGGAGGCTGGGAGGAGACATAATCACTCTCTACAACTTCCTGAAGGAGAGTTGTAGTGAGGTAGGGGTTGGTGTCTTCTCTCTAGTAATGAATGAGGAAATAGGCTCAAATTGCACCAGGAGAGGTTAAGAGTGGATATTAGGAAGAGCTTTTTCACCAACAGGGTTATGACGCATTGGAAGGGGCTGCCCAGGGAGGTGGTGGAGTCACTGTCTCTAGAGACATTCAAAAGATACATAGGTGCTGAGGGATATGGGTTAGTTTAGTGATGGGCCTGGCACTATGAGGTGAGGGGTGGAGGCTCCTTCCTTGGAGGCCTTCAAGACCTGCCTGGACATGTTCCTTTGCAACCTGATCTAGGTGGACCTGCTTCTGCAGGGGAGTTGGGCTGGATGATCTCTAAAAGTCCCTTCCAACCTCCATCATTCTGTGGTTCTATAACTTTAAGAGTTGCCTGACTGACTCCAAAGGAAGAATGCAACCAGAATAGCTGTTCTTCCTAGTTGGTTGAAAATCTATCTAAAAGTCTGATTGGAAGAGCATTCTTCACAGTTGTTTTTTTCCAATCACCCTTCATTCCCATCTAATATAGGGAAGATCCACCATTAGGAAACCATTTAAGTATTGGTTGGTTCCCATTAGCACAGTGTTGACCTTTTTATATATATATATATAACTCTGAGGTAAAATGAAATAATAAAAACAAATGCACACCCTACAGATGTTTATTGAAAAAATACAAGTTGCCCCAAAATTCTATTGGTAGATATTTTTAGGTTTAGCAACTAAAAGGGTAGACTCACTTGAAAAGACAATGTATTGGAGAAGTAGAAATAGAGACCTTCTAGTGCTCACTCACTTGTGGTGTTACCAGTTACTTTTTTAGTTCTGTTCTCAAATTGGAATTGCCTGAATTTCTTGTGAATTGTCATTTTGCATTTTTGCAGCATCAAGCAGAAAATCAGTGCTTATAACTTAGACACACACACATGCTGACACAGATGCTAATTTTGTGTCTATACCTCCTTGTCATTTACTCAGAGGAGCTCAGCTACTTGTCTGGAAAATCCTTTAGTAAAAGGATCATTGTTTTGTTTGACTGATTTCATAGCACTTCACACAACAGAATTCCCATTCCTGGGTGTCTGCTTGGCCAGGGGAAATCCCCTGTGAAACTTATTTACTGCTGCATTCTCTGGGCACTGATGTCCCTTCCTGAACCATTCCCCCACTTCATATCAAGGTGGAGAATCAGAGAGAAGCCACTGTGCAGAACAAGAGCGGAGGAGGATCTAGCCTGCCCATTACCCTGCAATGCAGAGTGTGGGTGTACACATTTCCCCCACCACAGGGAGCTAAACCCATTACTCACACCAGAGCTGTATCCTCTATGGACACCATGTCAGGCAGTAATAATTAATTGTATTTCTTTTACCCTTTCTCCCTTTTAATCCATGTGGAAACACAGAATCATAGAACCATAGAGTCACAGAATGGTGGAGCTTGGAAGGGGCTTCTAGAGCTCATCCAGCCCAACTCCCTGCTCAAGCAGATTCCGCTTGATCAAGGGGAACAGGAATGAGTCCAGGTGGGTTTGGAAACCTCTCAAGAAGGAGCCTTCACACCCTCCCTGGGTAACCTGGGCCAGGGCTCCCTCACCTCAGCACCAAAGAAGCTTTTCCTTAAGTTTAAGTGGAACTTTTTGAGTTCCGGCTTTTGCCCATTTCCCCTTATCCTGTCACTGGACACTACAGAAAAAATGTCATCCTCATTTTCCTGATAGACATCCTTTTGGTAATTGTAAGTGTTAATGAGGTCCCCCTTAGTCTTCTCTTTCTCTAGGCTGAGCAGCCCTAGGTCCTGCAGCCTTTCCTCATCAGAGAGATGTTCTGTTCCCCTGATCTTCTTGGTGACTCTGCGCTGGATTCTCTCCAGCACTTCCCTGTATCTTTTGAGCTGGAGAGCCCAGAACTGGACACAGCACTCCCGATGAGGTCTCACCAGGGCAGAGTAGAGGGGGAGGAGAACCTCCCTCAACCTGCTGCCCACACTCTTTTTAATACACCCCAGGATGCCATTGGCCTTCTTGGCCACAAACACAAACTGCTGGCAACACATCCTCATTGTATTTGACTTATAGCAATCATGCAGTGAAAAAGGTCTTACTGTAATAATTCGCTTCTGTTGTTTTACCTTTCAGGTTCGTCTAGAATGGCCCACGGACCTGGCAGTCAATCCCATGGATAATTCTCTCTACGTCCTCGACAATAACGTCGTGTTACAGATATCTGAGAACCATCAAGTGCGCATCGTGGCGGGGAGGCCCATGCATTGCCAGGTGCCAGGCATGGATCACTTTCTGCTCAGCAAGGTGGCCATCCATGCCACGCTGGAGTCTGCCACAGCCCTGGCTGTCTCCCATAATGGGGTCCTGTATATTGCCGAGACTGACGAGAAGAAGATCAACCGCATCAGGCAGGTCACCACCAATGGAGAGATTTCTCTGGTGGCTGGTGCTCCGAGTAGCTGCGACTGCAAGAATGATGCCAACTGCGACTGCTTCTCTGGGGACGATGGCTATGCCAAGGATGCCAAGCTGAACGCGCCCTCCTCGCTGGCGGTGTGTGCAGACGGGGAGCTGTATGTGGCCGATCTGGGAAACATCCGAATCCGCTTCATTCGGAAAAACAAACCGTTCCTCAACACTCAAAACCTCTACGAGTTGTCCTCGCCCATAGACCAGGAGCTCTACTTGTTTGACACCAGTGGTAAACACCTTTATACTCAGAGCCTTACCACTGGAGATTATCTTTACAATTTTACTTATTCTGGAGATGGAGATATAACCCTGATCACTGACAACAATGGCAACTTAGTCAACATCCGAAGAGATTCTACGGGGATGCCTCTCTGGCTGGTGGTGCCCGATGGCCAAGTCTACTGGGTGACAATTGGTACCAACAGCGCACTCAAGAGTGTCACAACACAAGGGCATGAGGTGGCCATGATGACATATCACGGCAACTCCGGTCTCCTTGCCACTAAAAGCAATGAAAATGGTTGGACAACGTTTTATGAGTAAGTATATTACAACTACTGTGCTCTGTTTACTTCATTCTTTGTTCTCTGAGCCATGCAAGGTTGATAGAATTTGAATCCAGAATTATTGCCCAAATAAAATATCAAGAACAGAGAATATTAAGCCTCAGGCAAACATTAAATACTAGAAGTAAGTGCACTAGAGTTTGAATAAGATCCCTGCACCAAGTCATAGAGTCACAGAATGTTAGGGGTTGGAAGAGACCTTTAGTCCAATTGCCCTGCTGAAGCAGGTCCCACCTAGATCAGGTCACGCAGAAATGTGTCCAGGTGGGATTTGAAGAGCTTCAAGGAAGGAGCCTCCACACCCTCCCTGGGCAGCCTGGGCCAGGGCTCCCTCACTGAAACACTGAAACAGTTTTTCCTTATGTTTAAATGGAACTTTTTGTGTTCCAGCTTCATCCCATCACCCCTTGTCCTGTCACTAGCTACCACAGAAAAAAAGTGCTGCCCCAGCCTCCTGACACCCACCATGTATATATTTGTAACTATTAATGAGATCCCCCTTCAGTCTCCTCTTCTCCAGACTAAACAGCCCCAGGTCCCGCAGCCTTTCCTTGTATGAAAGATACTCCAGTCCCCTGATCATCTTGGTGGCCCTGTGCTGGCCTCTCTCCAGCAGTTCTCTGTCCCTCTTGAGCTGAGGAGCCCAGAACTGGACACAGGACTCCAGATGAGGCCTCACTAGGGCAGAGTAGAGGGGAAGCAAAACCTCCCTTGACCTGCTGTCCACATTCTTCTTGATGCATCCCAGGATGCCATTGGCCTTCTTGCCCACGAGGGCACTTTGTTGGCTCATGGTCAGTTTATTATCAAGCAGCACTCCCAGGTCTCTCTCTACAGAGCTGCTCTCCAGCCTGTCCTGGTGCATGGGGTTATTCCTTCCCAGGTGTAGGGCTCTGCACTTGTAAAGAGTCAGACAGAGTTTCTGCTGAGTTTTTCTAAAGCAGCTAAGTCATTTGGACACCTGTATCTCTTTAACTGTAGCTGGGACTGGGGATTTAAGTTGCATGTCAAAGATTTTTTTGGGGCTTTGAAAGCCTTGAAAGTGTGAAAGTTCCATCAGATCCTGCTTTTCACAGCTTTTCACCTACTTCCAATGCTGCAGTGTCTGTTTTAAGCTTGTTTGAAATGGCTGATGTAGAATGAGAACTGACAATGACTAATGACAGCTTGCTCAGAAAATTATTCTGTAATTAATGAACTGCTTGGTTTCTATTGTTGCAACTGGCCTCACTAAGCAGTAAAAATAGTCTCAGGACTATACAAGTTCAGCCCCAAAGAACGTTTGAGCAGGTAGATGACAGGATGCATTGAAAAAAGCCAAAGATGACAGTGACTTGAAGATTTGTACTTCACTTTTGAATTACTGTTAGACATTCCCTGCTTATAAATACCATGAAGAAAACACATTTCAGATATCAGATAGGAGAAAAAAATAATCAGATAACTGAATGAAGGACACCTAGAAGGATGGGCTGCAAATTCATCCTGCTATTGAGAAACTTTTTTTCCCTCCCTCTTCCTTGGTTTCATTTTTATTTTCAAGTCTCACCTCTTTGAAACTCTCCTTTTAGTGTGTAATTTCTGATATAGTTTGAATGGTTACATGGAAGTGTTCAGCTACCACAATAATAGACTCATTGTAAGAGTCCAATATGGCTAGAATAGACAGTTCCCAAGATTACAAAAGGAACAAAGTGTTTTTAAAAAAAATGCCAAAAACAGTCTCAGGGAAGGAAAGCTGACTCAACCCACATATTCATGTGTTAGACATGCAGTTGCTTTGATTCTGTCTTTAAAATGTTCCAGGCCTGGTTTCAAATTTCTTTAGTTAATACTCACTATTACTTCTCAAAAAGAAGTGATGGAAACGGTGTGATGAATCTTTTCAAAGGTTATTTGCATTCCATCAATGTTCTGCTTGCAATTACTTTAGCAATATTCCACAGTGAATCAAACTTAATACACTTCCATCTCTTACATTGAATTTGCTTGAGGGAGGCTTTAGGGGAGGAAAGAGAGAGTGTTTTTCTCTATAGGAGTGGAAGCTTTGCTATATTGTCAGGATCATTGTGCTAAATCAAGGAGGCATTTTCTTTTTGCAAAGAAGCCAATATTTCCCGTGCTTGAAAACAGATGTAGCCATGGACAGGGAAGCAAACTAAACATTACAGCTAATAACAGTCAGATTTATACCTCAAACATATTATTTTATTTAAAAGTGTGACTGAAAATATAAAGGAGATAAAATGAGACAGAAGCTAAAATCTAACTTACTCTGTGGATATAACAGTGATCCATTATTTCTTGCTATCCAGCAAAATAGAGCATTTGTGAAAGTCACCATTCTGGTCCTTTTATGCACTTCAGAAGAGTCGTAAGAAAGCTTTTTAGAGCTAAATGGAAGACCATATTCTCCAGTGGTTAGACTATGGAAATCTTGACTAGAGTAAGTCAGCACTATATGGTAGCACAGCATCACTGAAAATAGAATTGGGAATGTGCCCTCAGAGATAACTCATCCAAACCTGTGATCAGTTATCTCTATTTAACTGTTCCTGACAGATTCTGGTGCAGCTTTATAGAACTACAGGGTAAAAGCTGATATTCAAATTACTTGCCTCAACCTCCCTTTATAGGCAGTGGAGAGAAATAGACACTTATAAGGTGAGTTTCTTAGAAATTATGTCAGGTGTCTGCTTTAGGATGAGATGAAACAAGCTGAAATCTGAAAGTTTCTGTCTGTAAAGGTAGTCCAGAATTATGAGTTCAGATACAGGTGTTTACATTGCAGATGTCTGCAATTTGGTCAAATGGATTCTATCAAAGTCACCTGAGTTATTAAGAAATGTTGCTAGTGATAACAATGTATTTACCAATCTTACTGTTATTGTTAGGATGCTTTTTTTTAAATGCTCAGTTTAAATCCTCCTTGCTTGGGTCAGACTTGTCGCTCTTGATCCTACCCTACCCTGTCCCATGCTGTCCTAATCTGACTCTAGCAGATCAGCAGCAGGGAGTCATTCAATGGAGTTGCTTCAGGTGAATTGACAGGGAGTGGTTCTACCTAGATTTTAGATCCATAACCTGGGAAAAAAAAATAAAAAATCAGAGCTGCTAAAATGGAAAGGTTTGTAAATAAAGGTGAGATGCTTAGAGTAGGTTTCAAGTGAACAAAATACACTCTTACACAGTCTGATGCCAGGTTACACATGTAAGCAGGTCACATCTAAAGAACTGGGCTGAGCATTGATGCTGAGAGGTTGCAGCAAGCACAGCATCAAGTCATTCAGTGTCATCCCCAGCATAATCCCATGCCAAGTCTGTCTAACTTGTCACTTGGATGGAAAACAAAATGAATACGTTTACTCATCCCATTCTTCCTGTAGTGGGTAGTAGGCAGCTGATTTTATCCCTGTATACCACTGATGAGACTAGTACCATCAGTTATGTTGTTTGCAGTTTATTCTTACTGTCCTCAGTTAGAATTGAAGGCTGTGCATGCTATAAAGATGCATGCATGGGGAGAAAGTGCCTTATGCTGGAGAACTAAGAAGACTCAAGCTATTTATCTCAACATAAAGAAGACCGGGAATTGTCTAGATCACAGCATGTCAGCACAAAACTATCACCTACAGATGGACTAAATCTATCAGAGAAAGGCTTGAGAATAGTAAGGGACTGGACAGCAAAGCTAGAAGACATTCAAGTTGACAGAGAGTGTGATGCTTTAAGACTGGGATTACCTAACCAGTAAGGCAACCAAGCATGAAAAGCAGTATATTCTTCATTTCTTGGTATCTTACATCATGACTCTGGATGCCCTAAGGTAGATTCTCACCAAACAGGAGATTTGCATGAGTCAAACATAAACCGCAGGGATGAGTGCAGGTGTGGCAGGAGGAAATCTAAGTTCTTTGATATCCAAGTAACCAAAGAAAATGGTGTAAACCAAATCAGTGTTCATTACCATCAGGTTATTGTTTTCTTTCTTAGAACATCAGGAAATTTGCACTGGAGAAGTTTTAAGTGATTTAGAGAAATGCTATGATCATGAGGAGTTGGAAAGTGCTCAGTCCTGGCTGAGCAGGAAGGTCAAGCTCATATTTCTGTTTTGCTCATGGGCAAGGAAATAAAGACATCAAATCTGACTCTGAGGAAAAGCTTCATGTTCCTCACAGCACATAACAGTTGTTTATGAGCTAGGGCAGGATGGACACCACTGTTTAAAAAGTCAGAAAATGAATACTCATCTGGCAAGTTTACGCTGTGCCAGTAGCCCCGTGAAGAACATCCTTAGAAGATTTACCTCACTGTCTACAGAGAACCATAAACCACACACCTAACATGAAAGGGCATGTCCAGCACCCCTGGTTCTCCTTCTGTTTTGCTCTTACCAGGACACTTCTCAGCCTTTATCGTAAGGCTGCAAAGAGCTGTGACATATGGACACATTGCTGTGACTCTAGAGAGGAGAGAAGGAGGTATGATATGTTGACACAATACTGGAGATCTGTCTCTAGGCCACAACAGGGAAGCCAGGTCCTTCCAGGTTCAGGCTGGGCTCTTCATTTCTGTAGGGGAAGGTGGTGGCAGCCTTGGTCGCAGTGCTTATGTCTCTTTCTCTCACACATCCTACGTCAAAGCTTCCTGTAATGATCTGCTGTATTGGGTTTAGTGCTGAGTAAGGTTCAGTATGTAATGGTGTACAGTTTCCCTTTCCTTTGAGCGTGAAACTTAGCTCCCTGCAGTAATTAGCCTGTCCCCAAAGGCCTACCTAGGACTTCTTTGAGGGTTTTAGCATTACACAGACTTTCTCTGCCTCTGCAGAGGGCTTGACATTCACTGTCAATTAATACAATACAGCTCAGCTTGTCCAGTAACTGGATTAAAGACCTGCCTTCCTGTTGAACCTGTGACAGTGCTAATCAGCAGCAATGGAAGCTGATCTGGAAACTGCCAGGGGAACAGCTTCTTGTTGTTCAACCCCTCAAGTCAAAGACAAAGGATGCTGTGTGATTACTTCCTGCTTTGTCATCGTTGCTTCTTTGCTTGACCTGAGAAAAAATTGCTAGCAGCCTTTACAGAGTCTCTCAGCAGTTGCTGTTTGCCTGCTTCAGAATCTGGAAATTCTTATTAGTGTATTTGTTTAAATCAAGGATATGGCAATTATCTTGATTAGAGATAGTATCACTGCACATTAATTCAATTTTCCTCCGAGCCAAAGTCATACTTTCTATGTATTATTTAGCCCAGATGAAAATCTTTCACTTAGGTCCTTTGTGTGCCCAATTAGTTTCAAAGGTCACCTCCTCCCATACAGAATGAAATACTTACACATCACTGCATCCAAGCCTAGAAATTCAAAACCTTTTCATGGACTGCCCAAGAAGTGGCTCACAGCTTCCTGGAAGGCAAAGACTCTTGTGGAGCCAGATCTTCAGAAGGTTTGGAATGGGAGCTTTGACCCATAACATAGGATGATGTTTTACAGAGAACCAAACTTTGCCAAACCTCACACATTGTAATGAGTGGAACGTAGGATCCAGCTGGATCCTTCATGCAGGAGGACCTTGGATGGCTTCCCAATGACTCTCAGGACTCAGCAGAGGTACAATCAGTGCCCTAGTCGGGGTGACTGGGGTACAAGAACTGGGCATCGTAGTCAGCATCTACCCCATGCTGAGATGCAGACTCTGTTGGACTAAAGGCTTTGCAATATTTTCTCTTAGGCAAAACCAGAAATAAAGCACACTTATTACCTTTACCACTTCTTGACTCAGAGAAAAGCTCTCTTGCTGCATTAATAGCATCCCTTTATCACCTGATGATGTCTCTGGTCATACACTGAGCTTTATGGGATTTGATGGCATCCTTGGTTTAGAGTACTTTGATTGAGAGTCTCCTTCTGATTCTGCAGCAGACTGGATGGATGAGAAACACCTTTGGCTTTTGCTCTCCCTCTTCTTTTAGCAAGATTTCTTTGCCCCACAATCTCTTTATGATAAAATAATTAGATTCTCACCACTGTTCCTCAAAGAAGTTACAGTGAAACTCTGGTAAGTGCCACGATAAAACAATACTCTCCGGTACTCTACGTTTTGAGGTCATGTTTTGAGTCATTGGGCTGGCCTGAAACAAATGCCTGGCATCAGAATTTAGTTGAGTACCATGAGAATTACGAGTATCATAAAAGCTAGAAAGATCATCTTCTTCTCATTTGGGCAGTTAGGAAATTCTGCAGAGAGTGGCTGCAGCGTGACCTTGTGTCATTAGGGAGAGGACTTGCCTTCATACATATTTGAGTAGCATCAGTTTGCCTGTTATAGATGTATTTTTAACGTTGTGTTTAATGTTGTTTGAAGGGTTGTGAAGAGACGAGCTTCTTGGGAGGCAGAGGGTGCACGTCTCTGTAATCACACACAGCACATCAGGTCACTTTGGCATCAAATGCTATATTATTATACTGGGGTTTTTTTTCTCATTTTCCTCATCTATTTGACTTGCAGTTTTAAAAAGCTGATGAAATGTGAAAAAAAATAAGCTAAAATGAGGAAACCCAGAGGCTCAGGCAAGGAATTGATTTCTGAGTAGACGGTACTTAGGATGCTCTCTTTAATTCCCAAGGCCCAGGTCTCTACACAATGGTAATGTGATAAATGAAAGCTCTGAATGTTTACAAGCTAACAATTAGGCCTCATAAGCACCAAATACCATTTTAATTCTGTGCATTGAACCTTAGCTAAATACGTTTCCAATTGGGAATGGATGGCAACAGCTTCCTGTGCTGGCCTAATAATTGTCACTGTAATTGTAAAGTGTCGAGGCCTTGCAGCAGGTTTGAATGGGAGGCAGCAGCTGTGTTAGCAGGTGATAAATTCATTGCTGGGACTGGCTGCTGCGTGCACTCCCGTGTTTTAGCATTGCCTTAATTCTGGAGCTTTCAAAGCATTTGGAGAACACAGAAGTCTTAGGCTGTGATGAAAACTGGCCCACCCTTAAATCCCGAGACTAGGGAAACAGGCCTAGGTAGCTTAGCTGCAAAATGAGGTGGCTAGGAGAGATTTATCTGCCTGCACATACCAGAGCACACCTGCAGCTACATAAAAGCCAGTCTCTTGGCTTTCCTCTCCAAACTGGGGATGTGCCCTGTAAGTGCCTTTTTAAGGTTAAAAGCAGAGGTAGAAGAAACTGATTCATTTAACTCATTAAGCATATTATCTGTTTGGGATGTGCAAGCCTTGAAGCTCATGCTCCCTGCGAGACTGTGGGTATGTAATAGATGATATCAGGTATGTGCTGTGTGATCTAAATCAAGGGGAAAGGGGGAAATGCTCCAGAAATAATTGCTTGCCACTGTGTGTCCATGCTAACTGGTTTCCCACAACTCCTTTTTTATTGCTGTTTCAGTGCTAGAAGGGAGTTTTTGCCTGGACATTAATGTTTTACATTTCATCTGCCACCAATTAAGATTAATTATAAAAATGAGAACAGTCTAATTGCCCTACCCTCTCACATTTCTACCTTTCTGACTTCCTTGCACCTGCAAATAGGTGAACTGTCACTCCTAAAGCTTGGAAAGTCCCTACTTAGTTCCTGGGCAGAGATGCAGCAGCTCTTGCAAGTCCAGAAAACACAGACAGTCCTTCTGATGGAGGTTAACGGAGTGACTAACAGGATGCCAAAAGTCTAATCTACACATGCAGACATATTAAACCAATCCCAGCACACCATTCCAGACTGTTCTCGGGGCCCAAAGTACCAAATGGATGTCTTTGCTCCTGGTGAAGTTGTCTCCTGTAGTGTGAGTTTTGTACAGCTGTAAAAATGTAATCGTGTAAATTATGGATATTGCACTGAGTCATTTTAGCTTTAAAAGAAAAAACATGTGCACAAAGGTCTGGACCCCATCACACTCTTTCATGCTCTTTTTTTCTGTGCTATTTTAACCCATTTTTCACAGGCAGAGGTTACTATGTTTGCATATACTACGTATTTGCCCTGCAGAGAGCTGGAGGACCATTTGTGAGGGTGCTGGGGGATGGATATCCAGGGATAGCATTTAAGGAGCTGGATGTCTGCTTCTGCTTGAGGCTGTTACCCACAGCTTTTTGTGGGTTTCTTTGGTGCACATAATCAGGGCTGGCCTGGAGTAGAGGTTTTTTGCTGACTCTCACCATGGTGCCGTGTCATTCAAATAAGATAAAACATATGACTCACAGGACATTGACTCAGCACTTAGAGGAAGTAGCAGACACATCCATCACATGAACAAGCTCTCTGTCCTCTTCTTTCCCTGGTCTGCAGAGCTGTTTCCTTTCACATTCACACCTGTGTTACACCAAACTCCCCCTCATAGACTTTAGTGCAGAACATGCCTTTTTTTAGGAGGTGAATCAGTCTCGAGTTCAGGAGCAACTCATTTTTTAAAGGCTTAAATGGAGCAATATAAATAAATCCCTTACAGTTGCTAATGCCACCAAGTCAGAGGTGCCAAATTTATATCCATCTTCCTTAAATTTGGGAGGATTTGAGATCTGAGTCTACACTTACGGTTCAGAGTGGTTTATAGAAATATTGATGTGGTAGTAGAAAGAATGTGGGGTGTTACACAACAGAACTTTAAAAATAGCAATATTTTCTCTCCCTCTCTCAAGGGAGAGGCAAAATCGTGTCCCTTGTATCCTGTCTCAGCAGATGGGGTAAAGGTATCTCCTGTGATGGTTTCACTGTAAGACTCACATACTGTTTTAGATGTGCAGATGACTGTACAGAAAGCACAATCAAAACAGATACCATCTCAGTGCAAACAGGGCAGCCACAACCATGGAGCAAAGCGTTTGGTACTGAGAACATTACTTCTGACTCTTGCATGGAGATTCAGTTGAGATCCAAGCTGTGCACTGCTAGCTGCTTGGAAAAGCTTTAACTGGTCTCTGCCAAACTCTTGCAATGTAGTCCTGAATTCATTCCTTTCTTTTTATTCCCTTCTTTTTCATTTTACAACTGGCTGATTGATCACCAGGATCTTGGAGGGAAAGGGCAAGCTTGCTCTGTCCTCCATGCCTGGACAATTCCATGACTGATAGGCTAACACTATGGAAGGCCAAATGCTTTCTTCTACCTTCCTACTTCCCCCTCTGCCTAGTGGGCAGGAAAAGCCTCATGTGGCGGTGTCTCCAAACTAAAGGGCTGGAGAGACTTACAATAAGCTGACCCACTTAGTCACTGTTCATTAAGCATTAAACTTGGGCAAGAATCACCTTTTCAGCCAGCCCTTCTTCACACTAAGTCACTGCCAGTGTATTGCTGAAGAACACAGGACACAATCAGACAAAACGGTTGGTGGCCTTCAGAAACTCCTCATTCTGCTAGACAAGGTGCATGGGCCAGTTCTTTTCCGTAAGTCACAGCAGAGTGGATGGGAAATAAAGTTACTCTTGTAAACAAGCTGCACAGTACAGGTGGTAAGTATGGGGAAAATGTTGTTAAAATACAGGTTAATACTTATTTAGTAATTTTCTGTTCTTTGCTTGTTTTTCTTCAGCTAAAAGCGGTGATTTTCTTCTCATGAAGCCAAAAATGTCAAGACAGTCTGACAGACTGTGTTTTTCTCTGGGATGATGACTTTATATCTTGATCTCTGCTTTATAGGATGATTCCTGTATCTCACTCCTCTGTTGACTTCACTCCATCCTCCCTTTCAGGTATGACAGCTTTGGGCGCCTGACCAACGTGACCTTCCCCACTGGCCAAGTGAGCAGCTTCCGCAGCGACACCGACAGCTCTGTGCATGTCCAGGTGGAAACCTCTAGCAAGGATGATGTCACCATAACAACCAATTTGTCAGCATCGGGAGCCTTCTACACACTGCTCCAAGGTGAGCTGGGCCACTGTCTCTCAGCCAAGCTGCACACAATGGATATCCATCAAGAAACAGGCATGGTCTCCACAATACCAACACCAAAAACCCCCTGCATCCCCAACACCCCAGAGCTCCCCACATGCTGGTACAGATGCACACTCACACCTACTTAGTCACATTCCCTAGCACCGTGGCTGCTCTGCAGCTGTTTTCTGCTTCATTCTCAGCTGATCCCCTTGCTGTGCAGTCCTCCATCATCATTACCTTTATTGTTAGAGCAAAAAGGGTTGCATAAATCTACCCGAGCTTCCAGCTGACCCCTTTGCTTTATTCATTTAATGGCTTCTAACTTAACAGTTACTCTCCTGGAACAGGCTTCCAGCTGGTTTCTAGAGTTCTCTCTGATTCCTTGTTCACTGACTCTTCAAACATTCATAAGGCAGTATGCAGAAAAGTCATCATCCCTGAATCATAGAATCTTTTAATTGTTTGGTTGGAAAAGACCTTTAAGATGATCAAGTTGGAAAAGACCTTTAAGATGATCAAGTCCAACCCCTCACCTCACACTACCAAGCCCACATCCCTGTCCTCAAAAGTTCCCTGTTTGATTTAAAGGGAGAAGCACAAAGGAGGTTAGAGGAGTGGGCAGCCAAGGTAGAGTTGAGCATATTGGTTTGTGGCTGTTGGAAATGAACACAGTTCTACTGGTGATGGTAAGGTGTGGAAGAGGAGGGTTGATGAGGTGGAGGAAAAGGTGACAAAGTGGGAAAGAAAAAGGAATAAATAGCAGGGGAGAACTGTCCTGACGTACTGGTAGGGGCAAAAGTTGTAGTGCACAAACCATGCCAACCTGAATCTCCAAGTTCTGAAGGCTGAAGTCTCCTTAGGGGCAGGGGAAACCATCGCTCCTGTTCCCTGGGGCTTGGAGAAAGGAAAAAGACCATCAGAGTCTTTGTTTTTCTTACTCCTCAGTTCTCACCCACTTGTAGTTTGTGCCTAATGGCAATGTGATGTCAAACATAATTTCTCCTTGTGAGGAACAAAGTGCTCCAAGTGAGACCAACATGTTCCAGAATCATATTCGTTCCCACGTCTCTGGGACACACATTTCCCTTCCCTTCCCTAACAGCAGCTTTCCCTTAAAGAAAGTGCCTTCTCTGCCTGAACATTGTCTTTCCAGCCTCTGGAGAGGATGGCTGAGAGGGTGCCAGCCCTTTCAAGCCATATTCACTATTCCTTCAGGGAAACACAATGACTTTCTTATTCTTTACTTCAGCCTGCAAAGCAGTTCCAACCTACCCCTCCCTGTCCCATGCACTCACATTAAGATGTTTGGCAGCTGCACAGACACGAGGTTGGCTTCACCTCAAGAGCCTAATTAAGCCATAGAGCCCGCTGTTGGGGACCCTTTAGTGAGATAATTGACTGTGATGTGATTTATACACCGGGAGCTGAAGGCACAGTTAGATAATGGTGCCACGGTCAATTATCTCATTGTACTGCCCTCCAGCACAGGGGCATTCTTGCCATTAGGACATACAGTGTTACAAACAGCTAAACCATCTTCACAAGTATAAAGTTATGAAACTGTTTGGATGGGAGGAAACACACTGATCTTAAGGTGGAGATAGGGATAAGGAGGCAGCAGAGGGGGACCTGCGACCTGCTGAGGTTGGCTTTCCCACAGGCCTTAAGGACTGTGAATTCCCAAACTGAGGTAGCTGTTTGTTTCATGGCAGCACTGTAGAAACTGAAACAAGGGTCACAGGAGTTGGCCAGGGATGTATTGAGCACAACTGAAATGTTAGTTGCCTACCCAGTGCCTCTCCATCAGGCAGAGCTGAAGCCATTCTCAAGGTGCACAAATCTCTTGCCTGCTCTGCTGTTCTTCAGGGAAAATGCACATTGGAGATTCCCTTTGCATGAGAGGTGCTTGATCATTTTCCTTCTGGACTCACAGGTCTGGCCAGCTTTCAAAAATCCTTGGTGAACCTCTCAGGAAACCTGAATCACTCTGTGAACAGGTGAGATCTGAGAAGGCATTTTCAGGTTACAGATTCCTGTAGGATGGATTTAGGAACCTCTACAGCTAACAAGCATCTCAGCACTTCTGGGGGATTTTGTCCTCTGGACTAATGACAAAGTGAGCACTTGTTCAAGGCCAAAACAGGGCAATATTACCCTAGAGCCAAAGCAGCATAAAAAACAGCATCCAATGGCCCCTAGATTTCATGCAGCCCTAGAGAAATGCCTTCCAAAACCAGGCAAGAATCTTCTCTTGAGGAAATGTTGAAAGTGGAGGGTTTATGTTCCATACACTGTACCACACTGCTGGTGACAATCCACCATAACCCCTTTGTATTTCTCATGAAGAGAACATCACATGTCCAGTGAATCTCATAGAGACCTTCAAGCTTTTCCCTTCTTCCTGGTGAAGGAGGAAGGAGGGAGGAATATATTAGCTGCGCAGTGATATTTCACTGATTTTATTGAAAGTGCATCCCTTACCACTTTCTCATCAAACCAGGCATCTAAGAACAAAAGTGTGACAGCCACCTCTCCATTTGCAGAATCAAGCGTGGAGTGGGTTTGATCCTGCTGGAATCTATGTCAAAAGGCCATCAACTTCTGTACTCAGTGGTGCAGCAGAAATCCTTAGATCTGCACTGTGGATCACTGCTGTACTTTTACAGTGGCAAAACCAAGTGCCACAGCAGTTTCATTCCATCACTACTGTGTACAGTAGGTTGGGTTGTGGTCCTGCTGAGCTCAGTGTGGCAGGACTCCAGCTCGCTGCAACAGGAGCAGGGTCAGACTCGTAATAAAAAAGACCAACTGGTGCAAGGTTTCCTTTCCTAATTATACCAAACTGTGTTCTTTTCTGCTCTATTTTATCCAGACAAGAAATGATAATTTCCCTGTGATCTCGTTTCCTGCTGAGCTATGGCAGAGCAACGAGTGAACAAAGCCCAACTTGCCTCAGAACGGGAAAAAACAATCTACATGAATTTTTAATGGGTGTTTTTATTCACAATTAGGTATTTATGACAGCCTAGGAGACAGAAGTGGTAATATTTTCTAGCTTTGAGGAGCTTCAGATAATGCAGTCTTTGTATAATGTGCTTTTAAAGCCATTCAGCACTGAATGAGTCTCATACTTTCTTACCCTCCATGAGCTCCTCTCTGCAGAGAGAAATGCCAGCTGGAGAGTCAAAGCACAGGCTTTTACCTTGCCTGATTCCTGAAAGATGTGGAAGAGATCTTCTTCTCTCAGATCCTGGCCTCAGGATTTGCTGATCTTTCAGGAGCTAGTGGAGACCAGATGTATGGAGATGTGTGGGAGCTTAGTGCCTCTGCTTTCTCACCAAACACCAGGATTTCAGTTGCTTGCTGAAAGCTTTCCCAAGTGAAAGAGTTTGGCTGTTGTTTGGGGAACTGGTTAGCATTAACTTGCTGTGCAATTTCCTGTCACTTGTGAGGCAGTGAATAAGCTGGGGAAAGTAGGTGGCCCTGCTTTGTCATATATTGTTGTGAATTGGGGATCTTTAAGATATAAAAGCATAGACATTTTCCAGCTAGGCTGTGATTTCAAACAAATATCTCAACACCCAGTGTTTTAGAAGAGCTTTGAGCCTACATCCTGTGCTATAGTAGTACACAACTTTTCCTCTAGTACCTTTTTTACCTGTGCAAGACACTTCTGCAAGAATTTGAGGTGCAGGACCTCATCAGAATGAAAAATAGGTTGTTCACCTTTCACTGATGAAACCAATGTTTTTCTCACTGTGAATGAGACACGTGAGTGACAGAGTACATTTGATTACAGCCATCACAGATGCTGGTGAAGCCTGGGTGAGGGACAACAGCTGGAACTGTATCACTGGGTTTGAAAAGTTTTCTCTTCTACAAGGAAGAATTTCTTTAGTGCGAGGGTGAGGGAGCACTGGCAGGGGCTGCGCTGATGGGCTGTGGATTCTCCTTCTCTGGACACATTCCAAACCCAGATGAACAAGTTCCTGTGTGACCTATTCTGGGTGGTGCTGCTCTAGCAGGGAGGTTGCACTGGATGAGCTTTACAGCTCCCTTCCAGCCCTCGAGATTCTGTGACATCTCTTCTGTCCTCAGACCAAGTCCGAAACAGCTACTACATCGGCGCTGACGGCTCGCTCAGATTGATGCTCGCCAACGGCATGGAGGTGGCCCTGCAAACCGAGCCACATCTGCTGGCTGGCACTGTCAACCCCACGGTGGGCAAGAGGAACGTCACCCTGCCCATTGACAATGGCCTCAATCTTGTGGAGTGGAGGCAGAGGAAGGAGCAAGCGAGAGGGCAGGTCACCGTCTTTGGACGTCGCCTGAGGGTAAGTGAGAAGCACAAGCGCTTTGGGACTCTTCATTTCATTAGTCCCCAGTCTCACGACAGAGAGGGACAGGGCTGATTTGTGGTGCCTGCCTGCCTGCAACAGGGATGAGGCTACAGGACAGAGAACTAGCTGTTCCTCCTCAATGACACAAACTTCATGACTTAACTCTATCCTTATGTCTCCTGCTGTGCTGATGTTCTTAGCCATCACAGGTAATATTGCTGATTAGCCTATGAGTCCTTCTGCATCACTGGGAACACTTGAGCCCCCTGTCAGACACTGAAGGTTTAGCCATGATGTCATGCTGTTTAAGCAAGCAAGGGACAATGATAACTATAAAATACTGCACCAGTTTGTATATAAGTATCTTCTACCTGTGCTGTAGGCAGTAATAGATCTGAGTACCAAAAGCTTTCTAAGTACTTGAGAACAGACTGAAAGAGTTGGGGTTGTTTAGTATAGAGAAAAGAAGGCTTCAATCCTTATAGCAGTGATCCAATACTTAAAGGGGGCACATAGGAAAAATTGGGAGTGTAGTGATAGGACAAGGGGCAATGTTTTCACATTGAAAGAGGAGAGATTTATTTGAGATGAGATGTGAGGAAGAAGCTCTTCCCTGGGAGAGTGGTGAGGTGCAGGCACAGGTTGTTGCCCAGAGACACTGTGGCAGCCCCATCCCTGGCAGTGCCCAAGGGCAGGTTGGATGGGGCTGGGAGTAGCCTGGGCTGGTGGAAGGTGTCTCTGCCCATGGCAAGGGGTTGAAACGAGATAATCCTTAAGGTCCCTTCCAACCTGAGCCATTCTACGGTTATTGTTCATTGAGCAGCATCAGTGATTTCTAGATTCCTGAAATTTCCTTGTCTGTTGAACCTGTTGAAGAGCTGGACTCAGAGAGCAAGTGGCACTGTTCCCAAAAGTGAGGTGTTGCAAACAGCTCCAGCCCGACAGGACCCTCTCCTCCATGAGCACACAGTCCTTTCTGTGCTTGGAACTGATGTGTTTTGAAAGCAGTGTTCCACACAATGTGCCACAGACTTGTCAGGACTACTTAAAGATCTTGCCCAGTAAGCCTATAATTCCTCTGCTGGCTGCTGGCAAGGCTGGCAACCTGTAATAGCAGGTCCTGTGCATCACCCTGTACCTTGCTAGTCTGAGTCATGGACTGATGAGCAGTTCCTGGGAAGCTGCTCAGTACCTGGCAAATTCAGCCCCTCTGAGAAAAATGCTTGGTTCTTTGTAATGCCACCACAGCAAAAGGACTGCAGCTATTTGTTCACATATGAGCTTTGCAGTAAATATTAATGGTTTCAGGATATGTGTTTCCCAGTCCTTTCTGTTCACGGCTCCCCATTCCCTGCTGTGTGACCTCTGCCACCTCGGTGTGATTTCTCCCATCTCTCTTCTCTCACAACTTGTCAAGTATTGCTCTTCACCCTCCTCAGCCCAGCCTCTGTTCTTTCCCTCTTGTGTCTGTAGCCTCGTATTTTGTTATCAGGAGCAAAACTACAACCAGCAGTGATAGCTGAAGCTGCTCCTTCACTGAGAACTGCTGTACACCTGCACATCAGTTGGCATCATCCTTCCTGTTTGGTTTGTCTTGGGGTTTTTATTTTACTTTCTTTTAATAACCAAAGAAATTATCAACCAGGTCTTTTTTTTTTTTTTTCTGAGAGGAGAGAGCCTTCTGAAAGCTGCAGCTGTGTCACAGCTCTTTGGTTTCAAAGCAGTTTCCACTCATTTAGCTGCAGCTCAGCTGCCCGTTTCAGTTTTATCTTCCAAAATTTTCACAGTAGGTTCAAACACAGAATGTGTCTCTTTTTTGTATTGTGCTGCAGTTGGAAAAAACACTTCCAAAATGAGTTTTCAGGCTGGTTACTTGTGTCCCTATAAATCTACTGGCATTTATTCACATTTTGAGCCTATCAGGGCCCTTCTAGTGAAGCAGAAGAGCATCTTACATGGTTGAAGGACTCAGTTATGGCTCTGTTCGAGGGTTCAAAGAGGCTGAGAGTGTACAAGATGTTTCAAGCTGCTTCTCTCTACCTGCTTGGCAGCATCTGCACCCCTAAGACATAAACCTTCAAGGTGCTAATTGCCTCCCTGGAGACTGCCCAGCGTTTAACATATTCTATGTGTCATGTTCTCATACCAATAATTGCTGCTTTCCCTGGCAAAGTTGAAGCTGAGTGAAGTTAAGTTCAATGTGGTTTTGTTCACTTGCTGAAATGTTATAATTTTCTGCCATGTGTCAGTAAATATCTCCCCTCTCCCCAACTGCTCCCATGAAACAGCAGGAAAGACCTTGTACTCCATGGGTAAAGAGTGCACCCAAAGAGGCTGCAGCATCACTCCATGAAGTCTTTGAGATGACAACAGGATCTGGCCACTGTAAAAGAGAATTCCTCTGAACTCAGAATCTTTTTCTAATCCATGCATGGATCCACATGTGATGAGTTGTGGCCCTTCCTCCCATGGTTGCAGGGTGTCTGGGGGACTGATGACCTGTTGCCATGAGCAACGTGTGCCAGCTCCCTGCACAATGAGGCTAGTTTCACAGCTGCCTCCTTGACCTTCCCTAGGAAATAATAACAAGCAGATGTTTCTTTATGGCAGGAGTAAGGCACGGGGCAGATACTTCTGCATGGATGAAGGGAAAGGGGCACATTCTGATGCCTTTTTCCCAATCCCATCAGCACTGACCTGTCTCTACACCTGGTCATGCAGCAGTAAAGCAGCACAAACACATTAAAACAGTCCCTTTCCTTTCTCCTATCCCATACACCCCATTGTGATGCTCTCATCCACCCCCTCAGCAGTGATGTATCTCCATAAACTCACTGGATGCAAATTCAACCCACCATTGGCTAAGAGCAACACAGAATCCATCTGTAGTTAAAGTGTTGGGTAAACACTGCTCCAAAACAGAGCTTCTTTCCCCTTTTTTTTTTGTTTTAAACAAACTTGACTATTTCAATAAAAAAGAATTTAAAACCATCTCTGACAGTGCAGCAAATAGGACAGCCAAAAGAGCCAGGGCTGCTATCTTAGCTTTTAATTTTTCAACCAAGGAAACTCCTGTTGCAAGTTACTTTGTTTTTCCCCAAGACCTTGGCAGCAGGTTAATGGTGGCATCAAGATCTAGTGTCCCAGACACTCCCCAGAACTGGGATGTGCTGCTAACCATTCCTGGTGTGTTGACTAACGAGCACAGTCCAGCATCATCTCCACAATTTCTGCAAGATGTTGAGGTCTGGATGTGGCACCCCAATGCTTTTAGCAATTCACTGAGGAAATTGCTTTCCAGGTGGCCATTTGTCACGTGAATGTTGTTGGCTCCTGGAGTTCTCATTGCAAAAGTATTGTTTGCCCTCATCTGCTGAAGGTTGCCAGAGTGTTTTCATGACAAATCTTACCTTTTTGTGCTCTTGTGCTCCCAGGGAGATCAATGCATGTGGTTTAATTATAGTTTAAGCTAAATGAGCTCTGTAGGAAGCATTGGAGAAATCAAAGGTGGTGGTGTGTTTATGCTCTTGATCTTCCAGAGCAATAAAGTACTGTGGAACATGAGTTTGGGGTTACACGTAGTCTCATATACATTATAGAAGGAACATCAAATACACTGTGAACCATGGACTTAATTTTTCCCTGTCTCAGTCCTGTGCTGATCATTTGCCTTGTCAAATGCTCTGAGGGGCAAAAGCTTTTTGCTGGAGCTTTTCAGATCCCATTCTAGACTCTGGGATATGAGGAAAGGCTGTGGGATCTTGGACAGTTCAGCCTGGAGGAGATTGAGGGGAAACCTCATTAATACTTACAAGTATATAAGTGGTGGGTGTCAGGAGGTATGGACATCCCTTTTTTCTATGGTATCTAGCAACAGGACAAGGGGTGATGGGAGTTCCATTTAAACATAAGGAGAAACTCTTTCAGTGTGAAGTGAGGGAGCCCTGGCTCAGGCTGCCCAGGGAGGGTGTAGAGGCTCCTTCCATAGAACCTGTTCCTGTGTGACCTGATCTAGGTGAACCTGCTTGAGCAGGGGGGGTTAAACTAGATGATCTTTAGAGATCCCTTCCAGCTCCTGCCATTCTGTGATTCTGGGATGCAGGATAGCACCATATTTTTCTGTTCCCCATATTGTTGGTTTAAGCCCAACAAAGCACCATGTGACTGCTCACTCACCCCTCCCACAGTGGGATGGGGAACCGAGAATCAGAAGAGAAAGGTAAAACCATGTAGGCTGAGATAAGGACAGTGTAATGGGATAACACAAAGAGAGAAGAAACAATAACAATAATACTAATAAAAGAATATATCAAGCAAGTGATGCATGATGCTCACCACTCAGAAACGTTCATCTCATTCTGAGCCAGGATCCCTCACACCCTGTGCAGCTCCCACAGTTATATACTGAGCATCACATCATATGGTATCAAGTAACCCCTTGGCTAGTTTAAGTCAGCTATCCTGGCTGCTCCCCCTCCAGATTCTTGTGAAAATTAACCCTGTCCCAGCCAAACCCAGGACGTCATAAGACACAGTTACTGGCCTGCACCCTGCAGCCCTGTCAGTTCTTCTGCAGAAAGTTCCCTTCTAGTCATTGCATGCCCTCGGAGAAGGAGGAAAAAGATTTAGCCCTTGTTCAGAGGTTAACTGATAGGATAAGGCCCACATTGCCCATCAGCTTGAGGGGTGGCTGTTGGCTCTGCAGCACTTCTTGGAGAGAAGAGGCATTGCTCAGAGAGAGAGGGAGAAAAGAAATCATTACAAAAAAAAAAGGTCATGAAAAAGGAGACTGGTTCCAAATAGTCCCACAGAAAATGCTTGCCAGAGCATGGGGATGTGGAATGAGTTAGGGCACCAGTAATGGGATACAGAGATTTGGACTGAGCTTAAGAGCTCTCCAGGGACTTGTTATTTGGTCCTTCCAGCACAGTGAATGGCACTGCTGCTGGCGTATGGATCAGGGAGGCCACTCTCAGCCTGGATTACTATCCGAGCCCTGGAAGAGCTCATTCCAACTCTCTTGGCAGAGACCACGAGCAGAGGAAGCTGCAGCTGCTGGGCTGGAGCTGCTCTGTGAATAGATGGAAAGCAGAGATACTCTTCCTTCCCACTTTGCCTTTATTTGATTTGTTTTTCAAGCAATTGCTGCTTTTGTTTCTCTATTTATAGAACCATAGAATCATATACCTATGAGATATCAAAGTGCTCTGTTAGTTACACATGTGCATCTGTGCTTAGAGTTTTCATACCTTTTTAATTACTTTCCAGCTTGCCTGTTACAGTGGGCTGTTGGCTGATTTTTCCTTCTCCCATTGCTCATTTACATTCTTTTTTACACATATTTGATTAGAGCATTATCTACTTTTCCCCAGTATTTCTTTCCTCAAGTCATACCCACCTTTTACTGTTGTTAATCATAAGCTGAAAATCATCATTGCATTTGCCTGCTCTTACATCATCTTCACACTTACATCATGGTACCAATTCCTTCTCTCAGCTCACCACACACGCCCTCAGCTGTATCCTCATTTTCTCAGCCATGTTTTTGCCTCTTCCAACCCCAGCTCCTGAGATGCCTTCTTTCGAATTCGGGCTTTGTGATGTCCTGATTCTCTAGGCTTCAGCAAAGACAGCTGCTCACACAGCACAAAAGCACTGCAGCAGTCCTGCCTTGCCCTCTCCTGTTTGTCTAGGACTGAGGAATCCCTTCTCTCTTGGTTCTACTCCACATTTTCTCTTGCTGTGTAGCTCTTGTATACACCCACGTCCCTCAAATTATAGTGGGAATTCAATCATACACCCTGAAGCAAAGGCTAAGATCAAAGCTGGACCATGGCTGAGAACAGTACTGAGATCAGGAGTGTCAACTTTTCCCAAAGCAGGATAAGACAATGTTTTTAACTTGGTCTGAAGACCTTGCAGCAAACAGCAAACTTTGGGTTATAAACCACAAGTGAAGGACTGCAAAGGGAACTGAAATTCAAGCCAGCAGTTTGGAGTTTGACATTCATGCAGGAGGAATCTGTATCTTTCTAGAAAAGAGGGGTTCTCCAGCTGAAAGAGGTTCAAAAGTGGTAGGATGGAGAAAGAGCTGTCTTCACTTGGCAAGCACATACTGGAGATGTGGGATTTTCATCTTTGCACAGCACTTTGCTACTGTGGCTTTGTAAGTCTCCTTGCACGTGCAGCTAAACACGAGTTGTATTATCAGCTCCTTTTTGTTTTGTTGTGCACTACAATCCCTGAATCATAATGTATTCCTGCTCCTGCCTTTGAAGTACATACCTTTGATCTTTGGTAATGCAGAGGCAATCGAGGTAACAGCACCAAATAACCCCAGGACAATGAAGTTAAAACTCCAGCTCTCACAGAGAAGTTCGTACTCTGTGTAACATCTGCAGTGGTGAGGGCCTCCATATTTCATCTCAGGGGAAGGGCTTAACCTCCAGTACCTGCAGCATATTCAGTAAACTCAGAGAAAAACTCTGATTCCCACTATGTTGACACAACATCCATCGTCCTTTCTAAAAGTATTCTTGTGTGTGTCTGTGTGTGTGTGTGTGTGTGTGTGTGAAAGAAAACAACTATAGATCCTAGATAAGCAGAGTACCTTGCAAATATTCCTTGCAACAAGTTGTCACTGCAGCTTCTGTAGCTCTATAATTGCCTCTGTCATAGCAGTCCTAAGTCTAGGTTTGGGATGTGGGCAATATTCCTTCACCATGGTGATGTTTCAAAAGTAAAGTACCATTTTTTTCTGCCTCTTTCATCACTGAAGTCAGAAGAATCAGCATTAGGACAACTCTTTGCTTTGAAAACTAACTGTTATCCAGAGGTAATGAATAGCTAGATGCTCTCCAGTGTGGTCTAAAGAGGTGTTTGGTTAAACAAGGCTAGTTTTTATAACTTAGACTGTTTCCAGCTTCCTAATTCTCTAACTTTTTCCTGTAGGTTCACAACAGAAACCTGCTGTCCCTTGACTTTGATCGTGTGACAAGGACAGAGAAGATCTATGATGACCACCGCAAGTTCACGCTCCGCATCCTCTACGACCAAGCAGGGAGGCCCAGTCTCTGGTCACCCAGCAGCAGACTGAACGGGGTCAATGTTACCTATTCCCCGGGAGGGCACATTGCAGGGATTCAGAGGGGCACAATGTCTGAAAGGATGGAGTACGATCAGTCTGGCAGAATTACATCCAGGATCTTCGCTGATGGCAAGTCATGGAGTTACACATACTTGGAGAAGGTGAGAATCCTCTGATCACTCAGAGATGGTGCATTTGGTGCAAATGGGCTTTACTCCTTTGACTTCAGTACAGCTGTGCTGCTTCACATTGATTTATGGTCCTTGTGGTCCAGTAGTAAGTAGCTTTGATGCCAGACCACCAATGAGCAGTTGAAAAACAGCCTGAGAAGTTTCTTCCCAGTCACACTGAGAGCATGGCTTAATGCTGTGAAGCTTTGGCATTCGTTTTTTTAAGCACAACATTCCTTTATTGAACTAGCTGCAATGTAAAATACCTTCAGGTAAAGTCAGTAGGAATTTCCAGCAGGATATTCCATATGAAAACAGCCCATACAGTCTGACATCTTGCCTTTTTCGAGCCCATTCCTGCCTTGTAGGAAATACATGTAATTAAAATATGTGGGGGCACAAGTTCAATCCAGACTGTTGCAGCATGCTTTGGAGTTTTTTCTGTAGTCTACATTCTGTAGATTTGCATGGGACTTGAATTCTTCTGGATATTACCATTTCTACACCGCCCCATATCCTGTAGATCCATGTGCTGCATACCTGGGGCTGGAACTTTTTATTCTTGAGTTTTGTATAGAGCCTATTCCTACAACAGCTTAAGGAAACTGCAGTAACATAGCTTTTAAAAAGCAAGAAGTATTGACTTGTTCTTCCTAGCATAGATTGTTTGTTCCATGCAAAAAAATCCCAGAGCAGATAAGCATGCAAGAAGAAGTTGCACTAAGTGAGTAATATAAGATGCAGAGACACAATGAATTAATTGGGCATTTGAAGGTGTCAGGGGATGCTTTTTCAAACATTGTTTAAGTAGCTCTACTAGTTTTATTTATTTAGTCTGTAAAAGCTATTGGCACAGGGAATTTGGGTAGAGACAGCTAGCTACAGGGTACTGATTCAAACAACTGAGCATTCTGTGCTTGGACCTTCCTCACTGCATCAACTGCTGCTTCTTGTGGCACATTCCTGCTCAGGGTTACTCGAGATGCCCTGCAGCTGCGTACCTCTCACTAGTTAATCCTTTGGGGACAGAGATTTATTTCACTTGTCGTGCTCTTTGGATTGGAGAATCTTGCCGGTTTCATGAGAGTCATAGAATCGTAGAATCATAGAATCACAGAATGGCAGGGTTGGAAGGGACCTTTAGAGATCATCCAGTCCAACTCCCCCTCCTGAAGCAAGTCCCACATACATCAGGTGACACAGGAACGAGTCCAGGTGAGTCTTGAAGACCTCCAAGGAAGGAGCCTCCACACCCTCCCTAGGCAGCCTGGGCCAGGGCTCCCTCACCTCACACTGAAATAGTTTTTCCTTATGTTTAAATGGAACTTTTCGTGTTCCAGCTTCATCCATCACCCCTTGTCCTGTTGCTAGATACTATAGAAAAAAGTGTTGCCCCAACCTCCTGTCGAGTTTAATTTTGCCTGAAACCCAGGAATGCAACCTCTACTTTTCTCCTTTCCATCCAGTCTATGGTGCTGCTCCTTCACAGCCAGAGACAGTACATCTTTGAGTTCGATAAGAACGACAGGTTGTCGTCGGTGACCATGCCCAACGTCGCCCGTCAGACTTTAGAGACCATCCGTTCCATCGGTTACTACAGGAACATCTACCGGCCTCCGGAAGGCAACGCCTCGGTGATCCAGGATTTCACCGAGGACGAGCAGCTCCTCCACACTTTGTACTTGGGCACGGGGAGACGAGTCATCTACAAGTATGGAAAATTATCCAAGTTAGCCGAGATGCTCTACGACACCACAAAGATCAGTTTCACTTACGATGAAACCGCCGGTATGCTGAAGACCATCAACCTGCAGAACGAAGGGTTCACGTGTACAATCAGGTACAGACAGATAGGACCCCTCATCGACCGGCAGATCTTCCGCTTCACCGAGGAGGGCATGGTGAATGCACGCTTCGACTATAACTACGACAACAGCTTTCGGGTGACCAGCATGCAAGCGGTCATCAACGAGACACCTTTACCCATTGATCTCTACAGGTACGATGATGTGTCAGGCAAAACTGAGCAGTTTGGGAAATTCGGAGTCATTTACTATGATATCAACCAGATTATCACCACCGCTGTCATGACTCACACCAAACATTTCGATGCCTACGGCAGGATGAAGGAGGTCCAGTACGAGATATTCCGCTCTCTCATGTACTGGATGACTGTGCAGTATGACAACATGGGGAGAGTGGTTAAGAAAGAGCTGAAGGTTGGCCCTTATGCAAACACAACAAGGTACTCGTATGAATATGATGCCGATGGCCAGTTGCAGACAGTGTCCATCAATGACAAGCCTCTCTGGCGTTACAGCTATGACCTCAACGGGAACCTCCATTTGTTGAGTCCAGGGAACAGCGCTCGCCTCACACCGCTCAGGTACGACCTCAGGGATAGGATTACCAGACTGGGGGATGTGCAGTACAAAATGGATGAAGATGGCTTCCTGAAGCAACGGGGCAATGATATTTTTGAGTACAATTCGGCTGGCCTGCTCATCAAAGCCTACAATAAAGCCAGTGGATGGAGTGTGAAGTACCGCTATGATGGCCTAGGAAGGAGAGTCTCTAGCAAAACCAGCCACGGCCATCACTTGCAGTTCTTCTACGCAGACCTGACCAACCCCACCAAGGTCACCCATTTATACAACCACTCAAGCTCTGAGATCACCTCCCTCTACTATGACCTCCAAGGCCACCTCTTTGCGATGGAGCTCAGCAGTGGTGATGAATTCTATATAGCCTGTGATAACATTGGCACTCCTCTGGCTGTCTTCAGTGGGACTGGCTTAATGATTAAGCAGATACTGTACACAGCATATGGGGAGATCTATATGGACACCAATCCTTACTTCCAGATCATCATTGGCTATCATGGAGGACTCTATGACCCCCTCACAAAGCTTATCCACATGGGACGGAGAGACTATGATGTGCTAGCGGGTCGGTGGACAAGTCCAGACCATGATATGTGGAAGCATCTGAGTAGCAATAACATCATGCCTTTCAACCTGTATATGTTCAAAAACAACAATCCCATTAGCAACTCTCAGGATATCAAATGTTACATGACAGGTAAGATGTGTAAATTAATTAATATATTCACAGTCTTGCCATCAGTGAATAGGTTTCTTCTCTCTCGGTCTCCTGGTCGCCATGAGGTTTTCCAGTGTTTGATAGGATGAACACAACCTTTCCTTTGACAGCTGACCTCTATGTCTAGGGCATGTTTACTTCATTAGCACAGATAGAGATTTTAATTCCCAGACCTGTCTCCTTTTGTCTTCTTTCATGTTTGTTCTCTTTATTTTGCTTCCAGTTTTTTCGGATCCCAAGTTTAGCTACCAATTAATGTCCTGATAACCTTTCTCTTTGTAGAGGGGCAGCTGTTTACACAGTTTGCTTAGAGATTTATTTGCAACTAAACAAATAAGATGCAGATTTGTTTTAGCAGAATGGCAACAGCAATCTAAACCTTTTATTACAGTCAGTCATTTCAGAGCACAGGCCAAAGTCCAATTAGAACTCAATCTGACTGCTACCATAAAAGACAATACAAAATCATAGTCTCATAGAATGGTAGAGTTTGAAAGGACCTTTAGAGATCATCTAGTCCAACCTCCCTGCAGAAGCAGGTCCCACCTAGATCACATCACACAGGAAAGCGCCCAGGTGGGTCTTGAAGAGCTCCAAGGAAGGAGCCTCCACACCCTCCCTGGGCAGCCTGGGCCAGAGCTGCCTCACTCAAACACTGAAAGAGTTTTTTCTTATATTTAAGTGGGACTTTTTGTGTTCCAGCTTCATCCCATCGCCCCTTGTCCTGTTGCTAGCTACTATAGAAAAAAGTGCTGCTCCAGCCTCCTGACACCCACCCTTTAGATATTTATAAATATTGAGATCCCCCCTCAGTCTTCTCTTCTCCAGACTAAACAGCCCCAGGTCCTGCAGCCTTTCCTCATAAGGAAGATGCTCCAGTCCCCTGATCATCTTGGTGCCCTGTGCTGGCCTCTCTCCAGCAGTTCTCTGTCCCTCTTGAGCTGAGGAGTCCGGAACTGGACACAGGACTCCAGATGAGGCCTCACCAGGGCACGGTAAAGGGAGAGGAAACTGTTTATGTTAATACATCAGCAACAAAAGAAGGACTAAGGAGAATCTTCATCCTTTATTGGATGTGAAGGGAAGCAGTGACAAAGGATGAGGAAAAAGCTGAGGTATTTAATGTCTTCTTTAACCTCAGTCTTTAACGATAAGACACAAGGTGATAAGGGCCGTGAGGAGGATCCAGGGAATTCCAGGCCTGTCATCCTGACCTCAGTGCCAGGGAAGGCTGTGGAGCATTCAGAAATCAAATGCATGTACCTCTTAAAGAGACAGAATTAATTTTTTAACGTTTCTGCTACTTCTGCCAGAACTTTCCCACATACAACAGTATTTCCATTCCCCTAAGGTATGAGATTGGATTAATAGGCAAAAAATAAAAACCAACCCAGAAAGTAGAAAACCTGTGTTGTTCTGTTCCATTTCTTTTTCTAGCCATTAGGATTCATGCTTTCAGTTTCTTCTGCAATAATTGTAAAGATTAGATTGTATTTTTTTTTAATGAAAAGCTGTTTTCTCCAGAGCAGAGAAGATGATGCCATGAGGGAAGTAAAACATGCCAAAAGATGCAGACTAAGATCCCATGTGTTGGCCTCACTTTGATAATTAAGGCTGGCAGGGAATACTTTGAGATAACTTTTCCTATCAGAAAATGCTCATTTGTCAGAACGGAATTTGTTTATGGGAGAAGGTTGAGCTTGAGAGATTTCTCAGCAGCAACGTTGTAAACAGCTCTGAAAATAGTCTAATGACAAATTCCAAAACAGCCTAGAAGAAAAATCCCTCTTTGGTTTTCAACCCTTTCAAGTGAAGTGTAAACTAATGATTGAAAACTGGAAAAAGGAAAATGAAGGAGTCAAAACCAAAATGGAAGATCTTAATTTCAAATTGTTGTCTTGAACCGATCTCAAACAGTTGCTTTGTGACATATTAACAGATTTTTACTTTCAAGCTCAAGACACGATGAAATTTCCAATCCTGTCTTGGATCAGGCAAACAGTTCCCTACTCAGATCTGATGACAAATTCAAGTTGTCCAAATCTGATATTTTTTAATATGCACCAAATAACTTTTTCCATGATCTTAAAAGTACTAATTTTTTATCTTTCAAGAATACAGAGCCCACAGATATTTGTTAAGTGTTATCTTTCCTAGTGCATAGAAGAAACAGGTCACCTTATGGCATGAGTGCCATGATGCAAAGCTGCTGCTCTGGCATTTCCTTCTGCTGAAGCTTTCAGGCATATCATGGGCAAGACCCACAATGAGGATATCTTTGTTACCAAAGCCAAATCTGCCCAGTTTTGGGCACAGGGAACCACTTTCTATCCCTCCATCCCCACCCCAGGACCTACTGTCCTTAGAGTTGCTTAGTGCCCGGGACATGGGAGAACAACACACCTTTTGTTCTCCAGTGATGAGGTTTCTGAGCTGGTGGGTACAAATGAGAGGCATGAGGAGGGGAGAGCAGGAGAAGCAGGTATTTATGTTTTGAGAGGCCTATTGTTAAACATGAATATTTTAGTGATTGTACACTTCACGGTGCAGAGCTTTGCTGCCAGATTCAGCAATCCTGATGGATTGAACTGACATTTCCATTACATGTGTCTGCATTAAGCACTCTTTTTCTTTGCCCTCAAATGAATTTACTGTGAAATGTGTTGGCAGGGTTACTGTAGCTGAAAAAAAAACCTCTGTGATGTGAAATGTACTTTTCTGTCAAAAAAGTTGTCACTGCCTCTTGGCAAATTAATATTTTCCCCTCTCTTTTCTCAGCTCCACACCTTCCTCCCATGGTTTTTTCTTGTTTGATTTTTGGTTTTGGGGATGGTTTTTTTGGTTGTTGTTCTGGGTACTCCAACACCTCTTCCCAAAAAGAACAAATTCCTGTTTGCAAATGTTTTGAAAGTCAATTTTTTTTGAGAATAAAAAAGCATATCTTGACTCTTTCCAGACACGTTACATATTTTTTTCTGCTGTTCAGCAGCCCTGCTCTGTGTCCTTTTTAACATTTGTGAAGCACTTGGAAAATATTTCCTCCACCAATGCCGACCTTCACTGTTTTGCTTTGTTCTTCTGACCACCTGGTCCACAATATGCACATCAAAGGTCTTCATTTCACACGAGAAGGATTTGGAAGCAGGCTGACTTAGCATTAAGCAAGAAAACAATCAAATGAGCCTTTAAATTTCTCTCCCTCCCTCCAATCTCTCTGTTTCAAAGACACTCCAAAAAGCAATCTGTACATTGAGTGAACAGAAGTGTTTTTATTACAGAAATCCTCCCCCTTCCACATGGATTGTCACAAGGGCTTTTTGGACACCTGCCCGATCTCAACATTTTGGCCTGTAAGAAAACAAGCAACAGATAGTGTGTTTGTTTGGCTCCTGGTTCTCCAGTCATCTGAAAGTGCCTTATTTGCCACTTGCATCCATAATTTCTTTTCAGACCAGCTCTTCAAAACACTCATTTAGGCTCATGGGGAATACAGAAAAAAAAAAACCACCCCAACATTCAAAGATGCATGTTTGATCCTTTCAATTAATCCCCTTTTCAGACCATTTCAGCAATGTTTATGGAGTTTAGCAAAATGAAAACCAAGCCCCTTGCATGTCCAACTCGAAGCAGAGCAATCGCCAACACAATCCCAGTTACATACAAAAGGTGTGAGACCCACAGGAATCACAGAATCCCAAGGGTTGGAAGGGACCTTGTAAGCTCATCCAGCCCAACCCTCCTGCCAGAGCAGGGCCACCTAGAGTTGGTCACACAGGAACTCGCCCAGCTGAGTTTGGTATGTCTCCAGAGTAGGAGACTCCACAGCCCATCTGGGCAGCCCAATATTAGCCTGGGAGCTGATATTAGTTAAACTTCACCTCCATACCTTTCTTTTTCTTGCAATTTCTGTTTGTTGCCAAATGCACACCATATTGCTTGGGGTTTGTAGCAGGTGTGTCCTTCTCCAGAGTTCAGTGGAGGCAAACAAGGTGAGATCATCAAATGCTCTGAAGTTAAGGAGAGAAGTGAAGTTGATCCCAAGCAGATCTAGGAGCTAGCTAACCTCATTATTAACATTCTCCTGCCATTCTTAATAGCTGTACAATCAAAAGTCATGGAAGACTTTGTAGTCCGTACTGTCAAGCGACTGCAGGAAGGTCACTTTCAACCCCAGCCATTCTATGATGTCCCAAGCAGCTTGGCTTTCCATCACATCCCATTTAGTGCCAGTGGTCCTCCTTTTGCATAGAGCCATAGCTTATTGCCTGCAGCCAGCAGTTTTCTCACCACCCATTGACTTCTAAGGAGTTTGTGACAAGTACCCAGAAAAGCAGTGTTGTATCCATATGCTTCTTTTCACTGCAATGTACCTTGCAGGAGATGTGGAGGCTGATTTTAAATGTCACTATAAAAGATGGCATGTGACTTCAGTTTAATACTCAAACTACACCCTTGTGTGAAAAATTCCAAGAAACTCAGAAGTGAGGTGGGAGTGTTAAGGAAAAGCAGAGGATATGTCCAGAGCCTCTTCTATGAGTGCCTCCTAAATGACTTGTGCTGTTTGTCCTGGATGTCCTGTTATTGTGGTTCACATAGCTCTAAATTTAGCCTCCAGCCAGCAGGCCATTTGAGAGTCCTTAGGAGGATAATATGGCATCTGAGGTGGTCAAAGCTGTCTCTAGGACTGGACAATACTTCCATTCAGCTGCAGCATCTCAGCCTCCATTAGTGTATTTTTGTTCCTATGCTGCTCCTGCATACTTTAGAGCAGTTCCTGGTTCCTACTGATGAGGGCCAGACATAGAGTTGCCTTTGATTTGGGCTGCTTGGTCACTGCCAGTGCTTCTATTTCAGATGAGAATGTGCAGAATTGGACTGTGGCTGGAGATGAAAAATCCAGCTTTGACATATGGTTCTTTCAAAGACCATTAGAATAATGGAATGGTGTGGGTTTGAAGGGACCTTTAGAGATCATCCAGTCCCATCTCCCTGCAGAAGCAGCTCCCACCTAGATGAGGTCACACAGGAGTCTTGAAGGCGAGTCTTGAAGACCTCCAAGGAAGGAGCCTCCACACCCTCCCTGAGCAGCCAGGGACAGGACTCCCTCACTGAAACACTGAAAGAGTTTTTTCTTATGTTTAAATGGAACTTTTTGTGTTCCAGCTTCATCCCATCACCCCTTGTCATGTTGCTGGATACAACAGAAAAAAGGGATGCCCCAACCATTCAAGTTTTGTTTTTCACGCAAAGTAGACACCATGGGGTCAACCTCTGTGCTTCCTTCTGGGTAATCCTGCTTGAGAGGTCAAATAATCTGATTTATGCTTCTCTTCCCTTCCAGATGTCAACAGTTGGCTGCTCACCTTTGGGTTCCAGCTACACAACGTCATCCCCGGCTACCCCAAGCCAGACATGGATGCAATGGAGCCGTCCTATGAGCTCATCCACACACAGATGAAAACCCAAGAATGGGACAACAGCAAGGTGATCTATGCAACTCTGTATCTCACAGCTTGATCAGCAAACCATCCAGTTTCAATCTTTATTTAAAAAAAACCCTCTACCAAGCATGTTCTCCCAGATACATTGCGAGATGATGAGAGTCAGTCCCCATTACAGTTACGAAATCTAACTGGATAATCAATCACATCTTGAGCTCTTAACTGCCATGGTGCTTTTTCCTGTGATATTTTCTGGTGGTTGCTCGGTGGAATGGTGTGCTATTGTTTCTTTCTCTCACAAGAGGGCATGTTGTCACACATAAGTTCAAGGCTAAGTTCAAGGCCTTTGCACCAAGGATCCTTGAAGTGGAAAAAAAAGCAGATCTTGATACAGAATCAATTTCTACACCTTTTTTCTTTCTAAAAGCTTATTCAGTCAGATTTAAAATGTCATATACAAGTCCCAGTACTTCCTTGAGAAACTGCATTGCAGTGGGTCTCACCAGAAAGAAGTTTTAGATGATAGCTAACTTTCATTTTACCTTTCATTTAATCCCAAGCCACTGTGTCCTGCTTTTAAAAACAGGCCTGCATCACAAGCCATTTTGGTGGATGCTGCCCCAAAATTCAATGATGAAAATGGCAAGAAAAAAAAAGCTTTTACAGCTCAATCATTTCCCTGTCTTCCTGTTGGGAATTATTCAGCTGAAAGAAGGAGGCAGTGCTGTTAAAGGTTAGCACACTGGGTCAGGATCCGAGAGCCCTGGGTTACTTGCAGATCTGCCACTTATAGCTTGTATGACCTTGAAAGAGTCATTTACATGTCAGGACACTCTTTCATCTCCTAGCCTGCTTTTATTCTGGAGTTGCTTTCATCTGTTTAGCCTGAATTCCTGCTTGCTGTTGCCGTGTATTCAAACATCACGGGAGCTGTGAGGCATCAATGTGCTTAGGGAGATCAGGATATGCTCTTAACATTTCTGCTAATAAAATGGTAACAGTAGGAAGGGGAATTGATTCCATTTGCTCTCCTAGGTCTTTTCTTCTGTGAGTTCACTGAAATCTCAGTGTCCTGCAGCAGATTCTTGAGGTCCTGTAGACCTAGTAAACTGAGGTAAAATACAGTGTCACATTACCTGAACCACAAAATTTATTGTTCAGAGATAGGAACAAGATAGAATCACAGAATGCTTTGAGTTGGAAGGCACCAGAGAGATCATCTTTTTCCAACCTCCTGACATGAGCAGGGACACCTTCTACCAGACCAGGGTGCTCCCAGCCCCATCCAACCTGCCCTTGGGCACTGCCGGGCATGGGGCAGCCACAGCCTCTCTGGGCAGCCCATGCCAGGTCCTCACCACCCTCCCAGGGCAAGAACTTCTCCCTTACATCTAATCTAAATCTCACCTCTTCCAATTTAAAGAGATTACCCCTTGTCCTATCACTACATGCACTTCTAAAAAGTCCCTCTCTGGCTTTCATTAATGAAATGGTAAAGTGTCAGCCCATCCTTGGTACTCAACCCCATAGCTATGGTGAAGACAAACTACAATATAACAGCTTTAACTTCAACAAGATATTTATATTAAGATTCATAATAGAGGAGGACCAAAAGAACTGGGCCTTTTGCTCCCATGGCCAAGTTGGTGCTTGAAAACCATTAAGATTGTGTTTTGAAGCTCAGAGTCTCCTTTTTTTGTTTCTCATTGCCTTGGATTAAACAATAAAATGCTAATAGAGATTATTTCTGTAATGACAAATAGCCTCAGGATTTTTCCTCCTCTCTGAAGTTACACAGTCACCTCAGGCAAAGCTGTACAGGAGCAGGCAAACAGGGAAGGCTCATTCAGAGACCGCACAAAGGATTGTCTCTGAATTGTTATGTGCAGTACATAATAACTCTCACAGAACTGCTATAGAAATTATTATTATTATTGGTGTTATTTTACCATTAGCTCATTCTTGTTATTATTAGACCTATTGAATAGCCAAGTAACTTGAGTGACAGCTTGAGAGGAAGACTGACACTTGCTCATACAGGCATCTGAGCTGAAAATAAATCCAAGGAACCCTCCCTTCCCTCCACCCATTTCAGGTGAATTTGCCTGAATGAGCAATAAGGATGAAAGAAAATCTCTGTGTCCCTTTCAGGTTTTTAAAGCAAGAAGCTGCAGTGAGGACTGTGCAGAGACTTGCTTGGTAAAAGAGGGCTTTATGGAGCCACAGTGCTTCCAGATGAGTCACTTTACACTCAAGTGTTGAAAGTAGGATTTAACCATTGCAGGCTGTTTCATATTCTTCCCTTGTGTTATGACAGCAAGAAAATATGAGCATTTTTACTTTAGTCTACAGTTGCAGGATCATGCTGTGATAGCAAGTGGTTCTCAAATGCTATAGATCAGGATTCCCTTCCTTTCTGTCACACTCAGCATATTGTAGGCATATATTTGCATAAAATAAATTCATTGCCATATGATACCTGAACGCATGATCCATTTTCTCCTAAACTTACCCATGCATTCAACAGTGATGTTTCACATGTAATTCTGTTGCCTCCCAACCCTTCCAGCCACACGTACAAGCTCCCCGACACAATCCAGCTCTCCTCCCTACTGGTTGTCTCTGTAGTTATTGAGGAAGCACGTGGAAGAGAATACAAACATTTGAAATTTTCACATAGCAACTGACAGAATTAAGCAAAGTTAAATGGAAATTATTCCAGGTAACAAAAAAGACCAAATTATGAAATGATCTTCAAGAACACACACAGTAGGCTCCAGATCTTTGGTCATTTAGAAGTAGCCTGGACAAGGCATTGGGCAATTCCTGTCCTGCTTGCAACCCAGGGATATTCTCTGAATGATATACCACAGCTTTCTCATCTGTGTCTTCTCTGGTTTCTCTGAGTCACATAGCACCTTGCAACAGACCGAAGTAAATTTGAGTTACTCCACTGGCTTTGTTAATCAAAGCTATGGCCCAGCAGATTGAGTCAGTTGTTTTATAAGAGAGGAATGAATAACAGGAGCATGACAGCAGAGGAACTAACTCCACAGAAATGGCCATTTCAAATCTCTTTTGAGTGCATAACCAGAGGTCTCTAACATCTTTTTCCAAAATGTTGCTGGGACTTGCCTTGCAGGGCTGGAAGATGGGAGAGAGAATTCTGACTTTGAGCATCCACCAGCTCAGAAACAGCCCTGCATGTCATAAACCCTGCATAAACCCCTGCAGCTCTGGAGTGACATTTAAAATTCAATACTCTGTTGTGCAGCATTTCCCCCTCCTCCTCCTCCCTGTGACCGTGAGGCTGTCACTAAATTGTTTGTTGAACAAGTTCGGTGTTATTGGCCACCAAGGGACTCGGGGTGACCTCTGGCATATTGTGGAGCTGCTGCACCTGAATCCAATTTCTCTTCTTTTTTTCTTTCCCTTCCCTTTTGTCTTGTTGAACTGTCACAACTCTATTTGCAGGGAGAGGTGTTTTGGTGCTTTTATTGTTAACTATGTCATATTATTAACCACCCTTCCCTCTATCCCACAAGCACTGTGCCTCCAGGGAAGGTCCTGTTTTCTGTAGTGCTCATTACAGGCTGTGCTGAAGAAGCAGCTTTTGGCATCCCTTATGTAGCAGCATTTTGGAGGCAAGGGCTGCTTTGGGATGCTCAGCCAGAGAACGAGCTGTAGGGCTGTGCTTTCTGGCACATCTTCTCCCAGGGACAATCTGTTTGAGGGACTGTCTCTGCCAGCATCCATCACTCAGGGAGGGCATCCTCACAGGGCATGTTCTTTGTCCTGTCCATGCTGTCTGCATGTCTGTCCATCAGCCTCTAGTTATATTTTGTAAAAGTCGTTACCAGTTTTCATTGGATCTGATGTAGAGGAAGGAATTGAAGTCTCAAAGACATTAATCTCTTGAAGCTTTATGAAAATAGATGAGCAAGAGAAGGAGGCAAATCCTCTTATTTCCCCACAGATGGAAATCTGCTTGATGAACTCAGCTTTGTTATCCTCCTGCAGCTGTGTACACTGGCAGGGTGGAGGAGAAACCTGTCTTCTAATCCCAAGAGTTAGCACTTGTGTTGTGGTCATTGTGAACCAGTTGGTGTCTAAAGCACTGGCCTTGCTGACCACTCACTCACTTCCATTATCATAGAATCATAGAATAGTTGTGGTTGGAAAAGACCTTTAATATCAAGTACAACCACTCACTTCACCCTGCCAAGCCCACCACTAACCCATGTCCCTCAGCACCTCAGCTCTACGGCTTTGCATTATCTCCAGGGCTGGGGACTCCCCCACCTCCCTGGGCAGCCTGGCACAGGGGCTGATGCAACTTGAGTCTATTTCCTGTTGTCCTATCACTCATTACTTGGGAGCGGAGGCCAACCCCCATCTCACTACAACCTTCTTTCAGATAGTCGTAGAGAGTGCTCAAGTCTCCCCTCTGCCTTCTCTTCTCCGGGCTAAATAACTCCAGTTCCCCTCAGCCACTCCTCATAAGACTTGTCCTCCAGACCCTTCCCCAGCTCCAGTGCCCATCTCTGGACACACTCCATGGATGGCAGGTGGGGGAGCAGCCACTTTGCCTCTCAGACAACCAGCATTCAGTGCAGCCTGATGAGTAGGCTGTTGTGGTTGACAGACTCCTCCTGCACCTCCACCAGCTGTGAGATACTGAAAGACATCTGAATGGGGACTCATCTTCAGGTGATGACCAGGTGGAATGGAGGGAAGAGGCTGATTTCTGAAGAATGACCTGATCTAGGTGAACCTGCTTCTGCAGGGGGGTTGGACTAGATGATCTCTAAAGATCCCCTTCCAACCCTGCCGTTCTATGATTAACAGAGAGCTATGGGGTAAATAGGAAGGAGTTAACTATGACAAACATTTCAGAGAAGCCGTAACTTCCAAATCTTTTGGAAGAAGTAGCTTTTTGGGTTGTAAGCCATATGGTGGTAAGAGAAACACCTATCTGTGTATAATGGCATGAAGATGGAGAGAAACGTGGGAACATGTTCACGTATTTCACATCTTGGATCCTCAATGGGAAATTAAAGCTTTCAGTCTCACACTGGAAGGCAGTTTTTAAAAACAACAGATGATAGAATCTGGCTGTGGTATTGCAAATCCCCAAGAGGTGCTGGCGAAATGCAAGAGGCTATTCAGAGATCTCTGTAAATGCGCTGTTCTCTTGAGCTCTGTGCAGCAGCGAACAAATGATGAAGGTCGTTCTCTTCTCTCCAATGGGTTGTTATTAGATAAAGTGAAATGTCACCTAAGGACATCTGATTAAAAAAAAAAAAAAAAGGACTGTGAGGAAAAACAAAGCCAGCATATTTGTCACTCACATCTAGCAACAAATATTGAAATAAAACAGCTATGAATTCCCTTCTCTCTTCCATAAAAAGAAATGATTTTATAGATACCTTGCTTTGCAGTTGCTAAAAGCAGCAGCATTTTTTTCAAGAATAACACATGCCACTGCAGCCTTGGAGGGAAATTTTCTGTTTCTCTTCCTTGCCAGTTCATTAAAATGAGTTCTAAGATGAAACAGAAATGGTAATTTCAAAGTCAGGGATACACTGCCTCTTTGAACTACGTATAATATCTTTGCCTCCTCCCCTTGATATCCACAGCAGAGCACACAAGCTAGCTGTACTCTGGCTTGCCTGAATTTGTTGTTTTGGCAGTTTTTTTCTGTTGGATGTGGGGTATTTTTCCTTTAAAAACGTGCTGTTCTGAAATAACACTCTTTTCTCAAAGAAATACACTCAAAAAGTCATTTCAAAGTCATCCTGGTCTCATTTTCAAGATGACAAAGGTGTGTTTAGTTGTAGTATTTAAGTGATGAGGATGATTCAGCATTACAGCTCTGCACACATCTAATCTCCTACTTTTCTATGTGGCAAAAAAAGATGGGGAAAGCCCAGGAGGCCTGTAACCAATCCCCAGTGGAATTAAACCCTTCGGATGTGTTCTTGATTAAGACACTTCTATATAGGTCTTTGCCTGTGAGCTCAGTACCAAGCTTCTGTTATAGCCAGCAGAGATCTACAGTGAACTCAATTGCTGGTGCCATTTGAGAGACCCTGGAGTCTCCAAGACTTCCTCACATCTACAGCACGGTTTACTTACACTCTTCTAGAGCAAGTTTTGGTTCCCCGTAGTGCTGAAGATAATGTTCAACACCACCCCTTTGGGTGACTTGTCAGTGGAGCCCCAGGGACAGTTCAGATGATGAGCTGCTGTGATCTAGGATTGAATTCAGGCCTAAGACACTTAGGTGTGGGCGTATTCATGTGTGCTAAATGTGTACAGCTACTGTAGTCTATAGGCAGCAGAGCTCACTTAAAAGGCTACCCACCTGCTAGGCATTAATTTTAGACCAAGCTGAATGCTGTGTAGGCTCCATTGACTGTGAAAAACCCATACAGGGGCCTAGTAAACAAAGTGGCTTCCAAGTGCTACTCCAGAAAGCGCAAGTATCTCCCAGAGTTTCTTCAGCTTCTCACTGCCCTGTGCATATGCTGAAGGCATTTTGTGGTATCTCAGATCCCCCCTGGATGTCTATGTGTAAGCAACAGAAACAGTCCTGCTGTCAACACTGACCATGCACATGAGAAGCAGGTGCATAGAAGGATAGGATAGCCACAGTTTCACAAGTAACAGCTCCGTTTCTTTGCCAATGCAGGTGGTTCAAGCCCCCAGCTTCACAAACCTCCCACCTACAGTGTTTCTAAGCAGGCACACAACTGCAGATCAAGAGATTCCTAATTCTGTGGCTTTGGTCAGCTACTTTATCTCTGTTTTACCCACCAGAGAACAGTGCCAATGACACTTCTCAGTTGCATATGCAAGATGATATTTACTTTCCTAAAACAGAGGAGATGTCCTGGATGGAGACCAAGAGGACAGACATCAACAGGGCAATTTGCCTGACATCCCATGTGGGTGTCCTTAGCCTGAAAATGACATTTCCATTGCTGTTAGATCATGTGTAACCTCTTAAACCTCCAGCTCATGCCAGTAGCAGAGTAGGTGCTTCTCATTTTCTTTCTAAATGGCATCCAGTGGAGCTGTGGAAGTCGTGTGACATCATGTAATATCACAAAGACAATATGCAATTAAACTAAGGAAAGGCTCATCATTCTGTTATTGGATCATAAACTCAAAAAAAGAACCTTTTAAAAACAGGGTTTCCTTTTATAACGGGCAATGATCATTCTGAAATTCACAACCACGCAGAATTTAACCATGAAATGGAAAATTACATCAGACCAGAGGGTCCTGGGTACTGGGTTATGGAGCTTGAGGAGCAGATCACAGCACAGCTGTGATACCTGTTGTATCACAGCATGTGCCAACCAGGCCACCATCCATCCTGAATCAATGGCATACCCAAGGCCACCATCCACCCTTAGACTTTGTTGTACAATTGTTTACCTCGCCAGACTTCCTAAACTGATTTTGGAGTATGTTGCTACAACAGAGTAAAAGGAATCTAAGGCCGATCCCTGTTCCTGGGGCTGGGTAGAAGTGACCTAGAGAGTTAGGAAACATGTCTTGGAGAAGGCAGTTGAGTAGTCCAAAATCAAACCAAGGGTTCAAACAAAATTATCCAGTGTGAATTATAAGAGGTGCAATACAACTTCTCACTCTCTTTAGCAATATTTACCTTTAAAATGTTATTGTGTCAGTTATAAAGTATTTATCATTAACAACATAGGCATACTATTACAAACAATATGTCCTGCTTATCCAGAGCACAGTAGCTTGTCATATCAGTGTCTGTCTTGCAGCATCAGCAGCTTTTCAGATCTTGTTACAAACTCAGATCTCTTTTGGGAGTGGATGAAAAGGCAAGAGAGTGGTGTCCAGATCCAGTGGTTTGTAGATGCAGCCTAATTTGGAGGCACTCACAGGGGATCTGTACATAATAATTTGCTCAGAATTGAGAAGGCACTTTAGTTCCTGCAGCTTGTCAAGAAGAGGGTGATAAAGACAAAATAGAAGGGGAAGGTGGGAATAATTCTCCCACATTCAATATTCTCTGACCTCCCAGAGTATCCTTCCCCAAGGTGATAATCAGTAGATGGTGCAGTTAATTCCAGGGACTCCTTATCACTTAGCAGCTGTTAAACTTGGTGATGTATACATAGATGGTGATGTATAAATGACAACAGGACACAGCAATGTAGCACAGAAGACCCAGTGTACACCCTTGAGTGAAAGAGCTCAAACCAAAGCGTGATTCAGCGTGAGTAATGAGAAATGCCTTTTGCCATCGCTTGTAAAAGTTACTGAGGTGAGATGGAAGAGCGACGTGGCATTTGGGTAGTAAGACCACCTGGAGTCAATCCATATGAGATGACTATCCATGTGAGAAGAATACCTCCCTATTTAAACCTCTCTGAAGAGGAAATAGCTAACCAACACTGTGTAGTATGCACTTATTTTGGTCAGTCAGGGTTTCACGGAGCATGGAAACCTAATTGCTCCATGTCCATCATCGCTGACATCTACATTAATTATGTCCATTTGGGGCATAATTAGAGCACTTGTGCAGCTGGCAGGGGAGCCAGGCTGGGCTCCCTGTCAGTGGGTTAATTATATCACTCTGGAGGCTGTGTGCAAGGACCCCCACAGGCAGCATGGTGAGAAACAGAAAGAGCTGCTCTTTCAGAGGGGACTGGTTCCTGCCCCAAATACTATGCTGTTAATCAGAAGGAGACAAGGAGGAGCTACTCCAGACTGCTTGGCCCTTTGAATAAAAGTCAGCCCTGGGTATTTTATTGCTTTACAACTCAAAACATACTCTTGAACTTGTGTACCTCTATTCCTTATAGTTTTCTCCTTTATAGATGCAAACTGCTTATTACCTCTATGTGAGCTGCAGTGCTAAATCCTTTATTTCTTTAGTGCTTTGAGACCCTTCCCTGGCAATGGCCACCACAGAAATGAGGGTTTCTTTCCCTTCTCTTCCCTCTCCATGTTGCAAGTCTTGGTTGGGAAGTCCACACTGAAGTCCCTGAATTGTCTGAATTGTCTTCTCACACTCAGGGAAGGATGTGAGCACTCAGCTTGCAGACAGTTTAAGGCAATATCCTTCATGGATGTTAAATTTCCTCAAAATAATGGGAGCGCAGCAAACTTCTTTGTAGCCTATTTTTAGTGGTGGATGTCGTTACATTATTGAACTGAGGCATTGGCAGTGCCAGGAGAGTTTTGTCGTGGCATCCTCTTGCTTTTGTGAAATTTGAAGCCAATAATTGTTCATGAGCAGGGGCCTGCAAGAAGCCTGCACTGCCCTGAATTGATGAGAACATTTCCAAAGACATTTTGCAGTAATGATGAGCTGCTGACTCGCCGTGTGCTTGCTCCATTATACACTACACAGCAAAAGTGACTTTGTATTGTACCTGACTGCAGATGATCCAGGCTGGTGTCTCTCAGCAGTTTTGCTGCAGTTTAAGCCAGCATTTGAGCATCAGGTGTGGTCGGCCTTAGCTCAGGGGACCTTGCATATTTGAGGGGTTTTGCAAGGCACAGGAGTTGGATTTAGGGCCTGCCTTGAGTTTTGAGCGGCCTGCTTTGGCCAGGTTGGAAGGGCATTTAGAGGGGTCATACCTGTGATGCAGAGTTGTTGAAGGTAGCACGAGGAGTTACAAAGGAAGTTAAAATACAGGGAATTTTACAAATGCTTTCACACCCTTTCACAAAAAAATCTGAAAGCATTTTATGAAGCATCATGGCCACAAGGTGAACAATTCCTTATGTACAGACAAGGAACACTGAAGCACAAAATAATTTCATGTCCAAACTATACCCTCACACCACTGAGGAAAAAAAATCCTTTTTTATCTCTACATCCTTCAGTCTGTGAAACACAGAATCACAGAATGGCAGGGTTGGAAGGGACCTTTAGAGATCATCTAGTCCAACCCCCCTGCAGAAGCAGCTCCCACCTACATCAGGTCACACAGGAACATGCCCAAGTAGGTCTTGAAGAGCTCCAAGGAAGGAGCCTCCACACCCTCCCTGGGCAGCCTGGGCCAGGGCTTCCTCACTGAAACACTGAAATAGTTTTTCCTTATGTTTAAATGGAACTTTTTGTGTTCCAGCTTCATCTCATCACCCCTTTTCCTGTCAATAGATACCATAGAACAAAGGGATGTCTCAACCTCCTGACATCCACCATTTATATACAACTATGAATGAGATCCCCCCCTCAGTCTCCTCTTCTCCAGACTAAACAGCCCGAGATCCCACAGCCTTTCTTCATAAGGAAGATGCTCCAGTCCCCTGATCATCTTGGTAGCCCTGTGAGATTAAGTACAGTTCAGTTGAAATGATGAGCATTAGGAGGAATGACCTAACAACACATCAGACTTAAACATCTGAAAAGAAAGATCATAAGGGGAAGAAAAAAACTAATTGGAGCTCCTCGTTGGATGTCTCCAGGATGTTCTGCTGGTCTCCTGCATGCTGACAGTGCCTTTGGGCCCTCAGGCTTCTCTTTCTCATGCATCTTTCTCTTCTTTCTCTCCCCGCTCAGTCAATTTTGGGTGTCCAATGTGAAGTGCAGAAGCAGCTGAAGGCCTTTGTCACTCTGGAGCGTTTCGAGCAGATCTACAGCTCCAGCATCGCCGGTTGCCGGCAGGTCAAGAAGAACAAGAACTTTGCGTCCGGTGGCTCCATCTTCGGCAAAGGCGTCAAGTTCGCCATGAAGGACGGGCGCGTGGCCACTGACATCATCAGCGTGGCCAACGAGGACGGGCGGAGGATCGCGGCCATCCTGAACAACGCCCATTACCTGGAGAACTTGCACTTCACCATCGACGGGGTGGACACGCACTACTTCATCAAGCAAGGGCCGTCGGAGGGTGACCTGTCCATCCTGGGCCTCAGCGGCGGGCGCAGGACCCTGGAGAACGGCGTGAACGTGACCGTGTCCCAGATCAACACAGTGCTGAGTGGCAGGACTAGACGTTACACAGACATCCAGCTCCAATACGGGGCTCTGTGTCTGAACACTCGCTACGGGACCACCTTGGATGAGGAGAAGGCCCGAGTCCTGGAGCTGGCCCGACAGCGCGCTGTCGCCCAAGCTTGGACCCGGGAACAGCAGAGACTGCGGGATGGGGAGGAGGGTATTCGCTCGTGGACAGAAGGGGAGAAGCAACAAGTGCTAAACACGGGCCGGGTACAAGGCTACGACGGCTATTTTGTGATCTCAGTGGAGCAGTACCCCGAACTCTCAGACAGCGCCAACAACATCCACTTCATGAGACAGAGCGAAATGGGCAGAAGGTGACAGAGAGGGTCGATGCGGTGACTTCTTGCCAAAGACAGCTACTCTTTTGTGGCCACTTACCTGACTGTGTTGTACTCAATCCTTTTTCTAAACTGAACATGGCGGGGTGGTGGGGGGGAAGGAAAATAGAAGGAATAATATGGTTGCACTGTAATTCATGCAACATACTTTTTTTCCCTCCGCCTCTTTAATTTGGCCTTCACGCATTTTTTGTTGCAATGAACAGAAGGTATATTTTGCCGTAGTGTGATCACAGTGAAATTTACTGTCTCTTGTCCTCTTTATTTTTTGGTTGTTTCCCCATCCCACCCTCCCCCCGCCTCTTTGTGAAGGAATTTGAAGTGGGGGACGTCCTTAGGTGTGAAGTGCGAAATGGGTGTCTGTTGCTAACTTGTGTCATCCTAACCTTTTCTGATTTGGGGCAGGGACAAATATAGCCTTCCACCCCAAAAACACCCATGGGGAGCCCACGGTGTGTGCTGGAGAGCTCTTCCCAGGAAGCGAGACGATGCGGATTCCGATACTCCGAAAGCAAACGTCCGAATCATGTGCCTCAAAAGAGACCTTACAAGTAGTTTTCACGTTTCACTTGGGACATAAAGTGGGGTTGGTTTGGGTTGTTGATTTGGGGTTTTTTTTGAGGGGGTGGGGGGGAATGGCTCCTGCTGAGCAGAAGTAGATTATAGAGGCAAAGGAGCTGATTATATTAACTTGCAAGATGATTCTCTTCCTTCCTGAACTGGAATAAAAAAAGAAAGGAAAAAAACCCAGTCTTTTTTCATTATGAGAGTAGATACTTTTTGGGTTTTGTGTTTTTTTTTGTTTTGTGTGTGTGTGCACAAATCCTGGTTTTAGTTACAAAACCTAGCAAAAGCCAAGAAAGGGACTCCTGCTCTATTGAGAAAAGCCTAAAATAAATCCTCTTCTCTCTCATGCGTAGAGCTGTTCTATAGGTGGATTTAATGCACCCATGTTGTACATTTGCTAATGGCATAACTTCATTAAATGTATAGTGTTTCAGTACACGAAGCTACGTGTTTAACAGTCCACTGTGCTGTATCTGATGAAATCAGTTAATTTTTAGGAAGCTGATTTGAATTTAAAAGTAGTTATAGTATCCCAGTGACATACCACTGAAAATTAGAGCAAGCCAAACCCTGCTTTCCCTCATTCTGGAGCTTGTATTTATTGGCTGGGAAGTGCAGTTTTGAGTAGCATGCTGGCAAGTCGTTTATGACTGTGGCAGATAAATGTCTCCCGGGGACTTTGGCAGCAGGGATTTTAAAATGTTTAATAAGTAGCAACAGCTTGTGCGTGGTGGGACAAGAAGGAGAATATTGGAATCAACCCTGTCACTGTTTCTTACATGAGCTCAAATTAAACAGAGAGCCCAATTGACTGTTAGCAGTGAAGAAGGTGGAGGTGGAATGGAAATGCCCACTACAGAGGGGATCGAGTGCTTTAATAAGAAACTGCTGATAAAGTTCCTCGGCATGCTAATGTAATTTGTATTCACATAACCTCTGCACTATAGTTTTTGCAAGAGTCCTTGAAATTGAAGGGAACAGGGAGATAGCTTAGTATCCTCTTCCATGCCTGAGATAGTCCTGTGGTAGCAAGGGCCATCACCCCACCTCACTGGAGCTCTGGCTGGAGATGGCCGACCCTGGTCCCAAGCAGATGTCTCTATCACTCTGACACCTGCACGTGTCCTGACTCTGAGAGCTCCCACCGTCTCTCTCTTGGAACATCTCAGTCCTGAAATTTTTATTATTCTCTTTTTTTGTGCCATTCACTTTGAGTTTTGCTTCCCCAGTTCTGCAGAGAGATAACTTGAGACGTGCAAATCCATGCCAAGGCTGTTTCCTTCCTTAGAGCCCTCCATTGCAGCCCTGTCCCCAGCATCAGCTCCTCTGTGCTGGTCCACTGCTGCTGACAATCGCCAATATAACCTGAGTCGCCCCTAGGGCTGCAGCCTCCGGGCTGAGGCAGGGCTGTGTGCTGGGCACCCATCCTGGAGCAGCTCAGCATTGGCGGCCCCGCTGCCGCGGTGTTTTGCCCGTAGGTGCCAGCTGCCAGCTCCAGCTGCCCTGCCTGTCTGTTCCCGGCTGCTAGCCAGGAGGAAGGAGATGGGATGGAAATCCCCCAACAGACTGTCTCTCCTCCAGTTCCTAGTCTCTAACACCTTTGTCTGCATGGACAGTGTAGGTGACTGCAGAGCCCCAGGGTTGACCCACGTTGGGGTCACCCACTGTTGTGATCCTGATTTTCCAGTGGTCTCTCCTGCTTGCAGCAAAAGTGACCATGCTGGGACTGAGTCTTGGTGCTGCTCTCTGAACAACCCCTTGCAGCACACAACCTCTGTTGCTTTGGCAGGAGTGCATTGCAGGCAGCTGGGCTAGAAAGGTTATCCAGCTAGGGCAGAGCTGGCTGGGAGGAGATGCACCAGCTCTAGGCTTTGGCAAGGGAGCTGTTGCTTCTGGTAGCTGCCTGCCAGGGATAGTTAAAAGGTCATGGCATTACCGCCTGTGTCACTGGTATCCAACTCTTGGCAAGCCCTGGTCACCTTGAGGATGTGCTGGTGAGGGTTAGGGCCAGCATTAGCTAAACCAGCAAGTTTTCACAACTTGAAGGAAGCAGAGCCCTCTTCCCAGGGCTTTCCCTTGCCCGCGTCACACCAGGGACAAATCCCTCCAGAACTTCAACCTTAAGATAGCTTTGAATGTCTCAAACTGCAGGCAGGGAGCAAAAAAGACCTGCAGGGAAGCTGACTTGAAAGGCATGAACCCCCAGCAAAGACCTGCAGTGCAGAGAGAGCTTGATGTGCATCCCATTCGCACTCCTCCCCTCCCAGCCTCTCTGAGGAGAAGTGCTGCTTCTGTACCCATCCCCGTCCATGTGTTACAATGCCAAGAGCGAACGGGCCACCTTCCCGCGCAGCCAAGGAAAGGGATTCGAGTGTGAAAGACTCCCACTGGAACCCTGCCAACCTGAGATGGCACCTCGACAGCCTTACACAGACTCTTCGGGTTTATTACATGAGCTAATGACTTTGAGGAGTTCAACCATTTTTCAAGAGCCTGCCCCATGCCCCCGGAGCCGTCCTGCCCTGTGCCACGGCCGAGGCAGCTTGAGTGGAGCTTCTCAGCATCCTCCAGCAGCTGTGGGATGCGACTGTGCCTGTCTGCCTGCCAGGGCTGTGAGGGCCTTCTGCTGGACCTACACCTGGCACCAAAACTGTGGACATTGTGTCAAAAAAAAAAAGGGAAAAAAATAGTAGAAGTATATATATATATGTATATGTGTGTGTTGCTCCTCAATAAAAGGGATGGTGTTGAGGACAAACCTGTCCAAAGACAGGAACTTCATTCCTGAACCCTCAGCCTCTGGGAAAGCTTTCCACTTTATGTGAAAACAAAAAAGCTCCTGAAGCTCTAAATTTCCCCTTTTGTTAATGAAAAATCCTTTTTCTACAGGATCATGAGTGCGTGCCTGTGAAAGCTGCAGGAATGGGCTGTGAACCCGTAAAGCTGCTGGCCCCATAGCCCCTTCCTGACCTGTGCTTTGCCTCATTTGCCTCCCCATGGGATGTTCAGCAGCTGCCCGACCCTTCTTGCTTTGCTTGTGGGCAGAGGAGTAGCAGATCCTTGCTTTTGTAAGACTGGGAGATCCTATGGGCAAGTCCCACGGCACTAATCCCATATCCCATTGCTCTAGCTGCTTTTCCAAAGGCCAATTGTATGCCAGACTGTCTGTGGTCTGTGGTCTCATGTGCTTTTATGACTTGACTTTCAGAAGCCACTATATTCTTGACTCCCAAATAGAGGACTTATTCCTCCACCAAAGGGAATTTCCCTTCGAAATTCAAAGGTGCAGCTTAAATTGAACTCCTGGGTTTGTCTCTGGTCCAAAGGGTGGTGGGCAGGATCATGGCCAAGGCTCACAGCTCTGAGGAGAAAGTCCAGCAGTCTGGAGCAGGGTCTGCAGCTCTAGGTAAGAGCAGTGGTTGGGGACTAACACCTCAAGCCCTCAATAGCTAGTGCTGGTGCCACCACATGCTCCATTCGAAGGAACAACAGTGATGGGACCAACTTACTGTGGCATCAAGCCACGATCCAGTGCCATGAGGGCTCTGCAGCTGAAAAACATCCTGTGTGCTCAGCCTGAGGGGAGAGGAGAGAGACTAATTTGGCATCATGAGACATACTGCAACGTTTGTTTCCTCCCAGCTCTTCATTTCATTTTTCCCTTTCAACTGAAGATCGGAGCTTGGAAAAATCATTAAGCAGCAGTGACCGGAGGGAATCACGCAGCTCTTCATATCTTTGTCATCACAGCTATTGATCAGAGCCACGAGGAAAATGGGCCAACGACTCTAAACAAGGCCAGGCGAGAGCCATGAGACGAAGGTCGTTAAGAGCCCCGCTGCTGGATTCGGGTTTAAGAGACGTGGATGACTGGGAGCAGTCCCTGAGACACCATCTGGCTGCAGCTTACAAACAACTGAGGAGTTTCTGCACCTGCGGTTGCTTTACTGAGTGTAGGGATTGGTGTGAGATGCTGCTCAGTCTGTTATGCTGGCAGCATAGAAATAATAACAACCAAGATAAATCCAAATTGTTTCCTAAAAACCCCATTATAATAAACCCCCCAATAACAGACTTTTTCAGCTGTGACTTGCAAGTGTCACCATGATAGATGGCGGTGCAATCCATTATGCAAAGACAAGGCTCCTCACATCAAGTCTTAGCATTCCCCCTCGTACCGACAGCACGGGGATCTGGTTTGGTTTGATCTCCTCATAATTGGAACCAGGGCCAGGGATCTCAGGTGTTTTTTTTTAAACAGGCCTGGGGGAAAAAACAAGCACCTGTCACGTTCATAATGGAGCTGAAAAGGTCACTGTGCTGGTGAAATCTTACTTGCTCACCCTGGTGGCACTGCCAAAACTGGAAAATATGGATGTGGTACCTTTAGGCTGGGGCTGGAGCTTGGTGGGACAAAATTCTGCTCCTGTTTGGCCAGCAGCATCCTCCACCCCACAGTGAGCATGGCCCAGGGCAGTTTGCTCCTGTTCTTCTAGTCCTCCACATCATGAGTTTTTCAGCATCTCTTCTTATTATAATCACTCGTCTTTTATTATTTATGAGCATTAAATAACTAGATATCACAGAATAATTTCAGTTGGAAAAGACCTTTCAGATCATCTTCCTTATGAGGAAAGGCTGTGGGACTTGGGGCTGTTTAGTCTGGAGGAGACTGAGGGGAGATCTCATTAATAGTCACAAGTATATAAATGGTGGGTGTCAGGAGGTTGGGGAAGCACTTTGTTCTATGGTATCCAGCAACAGGACAAGGGGTGATGGGATGAAGCTGGAACACAAAAAGTTCCACTAAATATAAGAAAAAACTGTTTCACTGTGAGGTGAAGGAGCCCTGGCCCAGGCTGCCCAGGGAGGGTGTGGAGGCTCCTTCCTTGGAGCTCTTCAAGACCCACCTGGACACATTCCTGTGTGACCTGAGCTAGGTGGGAGCTGCTTGAGCAGGAGGGTTGGACTGGAAGATCTCTAAAGATCCCTCCCAACCCTCACCATTCTGTGATTCTATGATCATTGAGTCCAACCCCTCCCCATGCCAAGCACATCACTTAACCACCTCAGCACCTCGGTTCCACAGCTTTATGTTATCTCCAGGGCTGAGGACTCCCCCACCTCCCTGGGCAGCCTGGCACAGGGGCTGACAACCGTGTCAGTGGAAAAGTTCTTCCTCATCTCCAATTTAAACCTCCCTTGGTGCAACTTGAGCTTGTTCCTCTTTTTTTTTTTAAATCCCCTCCTCCATGAGGAAAATCCCAACCACATCTTTTGTGTATTTTTTTTTTTCCTCATGTTTAGGGTTATTTAAATAAAATTACATGTGTCTCTAGAGCAAACTTTAAACAGGCATCACAGGGATATGCAGCACCCTGTCTAGGACCCCCATCCTGCTCCTGGACGAAGAGCCATTGTGTGTCCACTTTTCCATCCCAGTCCACACCAGGGAAAACTTTTGTGTCTCTTGCCTGCTTTCTTTTAATTGCCATAAAACTTCGTGTTCCTGACAAAGCATTTACATGGCTCAACTGTTAACTCCCATCCCAGAGGCTGATGCTTTCTGGGCAGGGGAACATAGAAAATCACAAGTGAAAATTAGCTACAAATATATATACATATATATATGTATCTTGATCTTTTTTTTCCTCAGAGCTGGAAACTGTTCAAGCAAACAATAGAACTTTCCAAAAATAAAGAAAACTTCAAACTTTTGGGCAGTTTGTGGATACTGTTGAAATAATGAATCAAAGAATCACACTTTTCTATTAAAAAAGTAAATAAAATGTTTATTTTGTGTGAGGGCTTCGAATGCAGCTCCATCCAAGAAGAGGACTTTGTATCCAAGCTGCATCTGTAAGCCCAGCACTGCAGACTCTTGTCATTATCCTGTGTAATAATTTTCCTGAAGTCTGGAACTAATGTTTTTTGAGAAATTTCTTTTTCTCGACACACTTTTGTGTTTCTAATGCTGTATTCTTGACTGTGTAAATACAACCAGGCTGTAAATAAGTGCAGGTGTAGATACCTTCTAGGAAAAGGACAGACAGAAGTGACCGTGTGTAGCCTTCGGTGACAAATAAAAGAATATTTTGTGTTTAATTAGTGAGCTTTTTCTCTTTTTTTTTTTGCTGTGAAAAACTGAAGTTCTTCACCTCAACTGCACCTTAACTGAGATGGACTTGGTGCAGGACTTGACCAAAATGTCCTTCCTCTCCTTGGATTTGCATCTTCAGGAGCACTCACCACCTGTATAGGGTGGAGGCTCGCAGATGCCCCTGGGGCTTTGCTGATGTGGGAGGTAATGCCAGTGAGTCAGAGCATCCCTGAGGCCCTGGGGAAGTCCCCTCCCTGCAGAAAGGTAAGCAAACTGGGGAAACTACATCATGGAGAACAAAAATCAACTTATCACACCCCCCACACCCAAAGATATCATTAGACTTTATGGCATATCCAGTGGAGATGTGTTCATCTGGCCCTCCCTCATCCAGAGGGAAAAGAAAAGCCACTTTTGCTGCCTTTTAAGCACTTACAAGGAAGAATTTCTTTCCTGTTGAGGTGAGGGAGCACTGGAAGGGGCTGCTCAGATGGGCTGTGGAGTCTTCTTCTCTGGAGATATTCCAAAACCCCCTGGTTGAGTTCCTGTATGACCTGCTCTAGGTGGTCCTGCTCTGGCAGGGGGGTTGCAGTGGATGATCTTTCAAGGTCACTTCCATCCCCTGAGATTCTGTGATTCTGTGATTTGTCACAGTGACCCAGTCTTTTTCTGTGGTGGCCAGTGACAGGACAAGAGGTAATGGAAAAAAGCTGGAACACAAAAAGTTCCACTTAAACTTAAGGAAAAGCTGCTTTACTGTAAGGGTGAGAACCTGAGCCCTGGCCCAGGCTGCTCAGGGAGGGGGTGGAGGCTCCTTCTCAGGAGGTTTCCAAACTCACCTGGACACATCCCTGTGCCCCATGATCGAGGGGAACCTGCAGGGAGTTAGGCTGGAGGAGCTCTAGAAGTCCCATCTCCCACCATCCTGTGTTCATCACACATATCTGCTGAGGCTGTGCTCAGCCAGGGTTTCAGATCACCCTGTGACAGTGACCTGCCCTGGCCAGTACCCACCATCCATCACTCATCATGCCACCTGCAGTTTATCATCAGGAAAGACTCTGCTTTAAATCATCGATAACTACATTGAAATGCATTGGACCAAGGATTAATCCCTGAGGGCAGCCAAGGGAATAGCAACGTTTAAAGTTGTCAATGTACCAGGTTTGGCCCTGCCTCATGTGGTTGTGCCAGATAAGACCAATGTTTTAATCAAAATATTATGAGTAGTAAATCAAGTGCTTTCTGGAGAGCTGCCCTGCCATGCCAATTCAATAGGTTAGAGTGGACTTATCACACCATGTTTTAATAGGGGCCATAGCTGAAGGCCTCAGACTTATCTTTCAGGAGACTGCAAGGAGACTCCTTGCATGGGAGCACAGAGAAATCTGTCCTCTTCGGCACTCAACATAGAAAGTATTAAAGCCTCAAGCACAGATCACATCTCCCATGTAACTGAAACAGACTGAAGAGAAAGAATGTTGATGGGAGAAATGATCACGTGGAGAACACAAATGATGTGCCTTCAGGTGAGGCATCCCCATAGGTGCCAGCATGCCAGCATTGTGCTGTTGAGACTCATGGCCCTTCCCAGGGCCACTGCTTGTCATAGCACATCACACAGCCTGGGTGAAATATCAGTCCCTTCAGGACCCTACCTGGTCTTTAATCTCTCCCTTTGAAGCAACTGAGCTCAGCCTGTCAAAACATGACAGTTGTGGTTTGGATCAGTCATTTTTATGTGGAGATCATTTGTGGGGAAATTTCCAGAGCAAGAGGAAATTCCATTTCCTTTGAATGCAGCTTGTTGGAACAGTGACAGTCTGGGCAAGGGAATCACATGAATTAGTGTGATTTTGGATGTTTTAAAAGCGCTTCCTGCGTTCTGCCTGGAAAACTCTTCCAATCACCAGCCCACTACATAAACCACAGGCCCTAACACCTCCCTCTCCTCAAGTGTGGTGTTTGCAGAAACATGAGCCTCCCTAAGCCCTGCCAGCACATCCTTGTCAGGATTTCTTTGGAAAGGATGGGAGGAATATAGGAACAGGGCAAGCACTGCTTCCTTGTGGTTAATGACCCAACATGCTCAGGCTTAAAACCAGCTCATCTCACATTCTCTGCAATAAATAAGAGAGAACCAGACCTAAAACATTGCTCTGCGCTTGGGCTTTGTGCTCAGGCTGCTCCAGAGGCTCTGAGTCCAACTCTTGAGCCACAGTGCAGAAGTTTTTAACCTCAAGTTCAGAACATGTTTTCTTATCCTGGGGTTTTGGGGCAGGGGAAGTCAGTGGACAGATCACTAGAGCAGGTTTGCTCAGCAAGGGTGATCCCTCAAGTGAGATGCTGCAAAGCCACTGGGATCAGGCCACAGTTTTGGTTTGTGCCTCCAAGAGTAGGAGGTGAAAGGGCTCCATCAACTTCTTATGCTATCGTTTTCCATCTGGGTGTCCTCTGGGAGTTTTATATAACCAGAACTCATCCACCACCAATCCGAGCTTCCAAATGAGCACCTCAGCCCCAGCACCTCAGCTTTGCAATAGCTCCAGGGATGGGGACTCCTCCACCTCCCTGGGCATCCTGGGATAGGGGCTGACAACCCTCTGTTATTCTTCCTAATCTTCAATCTAAACCTCCCAATGTTTTGGTTTCCTGTGTGTAATCTCAGTTTTGAATACAGCTCGTTTATAAATGGGAGCAAAAGATTCATCAGTAACAGTAATCTGGAGTGTCTGATTTTCAGACAACTTCAAAGGACCATCAGCATATTCACAGAACCACAGAATC
>WBNH01012578.1:0-10779 GCA_013401255.1 Urocolius indicus
CAGGGTCAAACTACCACACATGGAAATGATTTGGGTGTAAGTCTGAGACGTGGTACACCAGTAATGTTTGTATTCTTCACTTCTGAGTGGTTAAGGCCGGCAGTGACTTGGTTTCCATGGAGAAGGCACAAGCACATCCCTCTCCTTTCTCCTTCACCATCCCACCTGGAATTCAATCAGTGTGAAGCCAAATGTCAAAACCCGAGTCTTTGGGAAAAGTGTCTCCTCAGCTCCATTTTCAGGAGCATCCACTATTTTTATTATGCTTCCTTTAAGCTTTTTGTCGGGCTTTTAGGAGCTGACAACATACAGCTTCCCACCTGGAAAGACAGCATTGGCTAAAATTAAATGGAAAATGCTTTATATTTCACTTCTATAAGAAAACCCTTGAAGAAATTAGTCATAGTAACTGCTAGCTGTGACTGCATTTATCTCCCTTCCTCTGTAACCCCCAGATTGCTGTTATTGCTTGCTGTATATACACCACTTAGAATCTTGCAGCTGTGGAGTGAGATAAACTGCTCAGGCACGCTTTTTCCAGCCTGCAGCTGCAGTGCTTACAGTTTGGCTTTTCTGTCTTTCTGGTTGCTGGTCATCCTGAATCTCTTGTGCTTCTTCCTTCTCTCACCAGTTCTTCCCCCCTTCCCCCTTATATGCTACATGGAGATGGTGTTAGAAACACACTTGGAGGGAAGTGGGATAGTGCTTGCTGTGTTGTGTGCTGGTACTGTATGGGTGTGAGGATGTTCACCTGAGCCTGAAGGAACCATCTCTGGTCTTGGGAAGGCTCAGACAAAGCCTTGCTGGCTCCTTGGGGCCCTGAGTGCTCCTGTGAGAGCCTCAAACCTTATTTCGAAAAGCTTTGCTTTAATTTTTCACACCTTGCTTTGAAACTTCCTTGTGTGTACTGTGAACAAAACCAAAGCAGGGTCTGTTCCATGTTCTGCATGGTGATCTCATGTTGGCTGTGTTAAACAGCAAACACTCTGGACAGACTGGAGTGTTTCTGAGCCAGAGTGTGGCTGGAGAGAACCTAGGTGAAAGGAGTTTTGTAGAGGAGTGCTCTAGCAACTAGGGCAAGGCAACGGGTTCTGTCTCTGGCCTGCTGCTGCTTTATGGTGTGATTTTGGGCAAGCTGTTAAACCTCCTCCTGTCTTCAGCCTCTTCATCCTGAAATACAGTTATAATGAATTGAGACCTTCCATTTGAAGATCCTATAATAGGGAAAAACTATTCTCTTGATGTTCCATAGGAGAAACGGGCTCAGGGAAGACCACTCAGGTCCCTCAGTACATCTACGAAGCAGGAATTAGTGACGAAGGCATCATTGCTGTGACCCAGCCTCGCAGAGTAGCAGCTATATCCTTGGCTACCAGAGTCTCAGATGAGAAGAAGACAGAACTGGGGAAACTGGTAGGTGGCTTTACAGAGTCTTTAGAGAGTTGGTTCGGTACTGCAGTGTCAGTTGGCCTGTATCAGGGCTTAATGGGTGAGATATCAAACAGCCACAGAGAAACTCAGGTAGTTAATGTTCCAGAATGGAAAGAAAAGTCAGCTAACCTGCTTTTGTGGCTCAGGGACGGGGAGCAGGTGTGACCCTGTGATATTTTGCTTCTTGGTTATTAGCTGTGTTCCTCCATTTGAAAAAATACTGTTTAATGGATGAACTAGAAAACACTGTGTTCTCTTCCATTGCTCTCTGCGTCAGAAGCCCCTGTCAAGGAGAGCAGAGAGTCTGTGCATCTGTGTGAGAAGAGTGGAGGACAATGCTTTCCCTTGTGTAAGATCTTCAGAGAGCATGGAGTAGTTTCTAGCAGAGAAGGAAGGAAAGGAAACTTGGAGCATTTGCGATGAGCTTCTAGTTGGGGAAGAAGCCAGCTGGATAATTAGACTTGAAGGGTAGCTTGTCCCAGGCTGCAAAGATGCTCTTGTACTTTCCAGAGCCTCCTCGGCACTGGACGTAGTTCTGTCTGATGCATTGCCCAGAGTGCTCTGTAAGTCCTTGCTGGTGGTTTGCTGGTGCTGAGCAATGGCAGTGGCTTTGTGCTGGGACTCTGTGTGATGATGATGTGGTTTGCAGGTCGGGTACTCGGTGCGCTTCGACGACCTGACGTCGGATGAGACCAAGATCAAGTTCCTGACGGATGGGATGCTGCTGCGGGAGGCTCTGGGGGACCGGCTGCTGCGCAAGTACACCGTGGTCATCCTGGATGAAGCCCACGAGAGGACCATCCATACAGATGTGCTCTTTGGAGTGGTGAAAGCTGCACAAAAGAAACGAAAGGAACTGGGCAAAGTGCCACTAAAAGTATGTGCATCCAGGGCTCTGAGTGTGTCTCCTGGGGTCTTGTTTCTGAAATGCCCTGTGACAGAACAAGGGGTAAAGGGCTCAAGCTGGAACAGAGCAAGTTCCACTTAAATACAAGGAGAAACCCTTTGGTGCTGAGGTGAGGAAGCCCTGGCCTAGGCTGCCCAGGCAAGTTGTGGAGGCTCATTCTCAGGAGGTTTCCAAACCCACCTGGACACGTTCCTGTGCCCCCTGAGCCAGGGGAAGCTGCTTTAGCAGGGGATTGGGCTGTATGAGCTCTGTAGGGCCCTTCCAACCCCCACCAGTCTGGGATTCTGTATGAAACTTCGGCCTTGGTCATTTTCCTGTTCCTAAAAAGTCCCTTTAAATCTGATTAGTGAAGAGTGACCAGCTTATGATGTCAGTGTGAGCCTGATGTGACACATCTGAACAAGGTATCTGGTCACCTCCATGTTGCATTTTTTCACGAGAGCCCCTCAGTTGTGAGCTATAGACTAAGAGGCATTTGTTGGAGGAGGTTTGGTGCTGTTGCTGAGAGCAGCCTGGGTACAGGAGCTCTCTGATACGGGAGCTCACACTGGGGAAGATGCCATGTGTGTGTTGGGTGGACACGAATTTCTGTGAGCACGTGATGAAGTGTGTGGAAGTGTGTTGGTTTTGTAGGGGAGCACTATGTCCCAGACTCCTTGCCTTTTGTTGTTCTGAGCATACATCTCGGTCTCAGGAAGCGTGACTTTTGGCTAGTTCTGACTGGTAAATGTCCTGCTGAGTGGAAGCTGCAGTGCTGACCCATCTTATGCTCATGTTGAAGGTGATTGTCATGTCAGCTACGATGGACGTTGATCAGTTCTCCCAGTACTTCAACGATGCTCCTGTTCTCTATTTAGAAGGCAGACAGCATCCCATTCAGATCTTTTACACTAAACAGCCTCAGAGTGATTACCTCCAGGCAGCACTGGTGACAGTCTTCCAAATCCACCAGGTATGGACAGGTTTGTGCCTCTCTGGGGCTGTGGATGGTGGGTTGAGGGAGGGTCACAGGTTGCTGTTGCAAAAGAGATGGCTTAAGCTTGCTGCTGCCAAAACAGAGATGTCCCAGAGGTGTTCCTTGCATCCTCCAGGAGAAGGGGATAGTTGGGGAGCAGACTGGGTTAGTGAACTGGGAGCATGCTGAATTGGATTGGCTCAATTTATACCCAATACTTAAATGTTGCTCTCACTTGAGTTCTCTGTTCCCTGGTGTGTCCCTGGCTGCTCGTGGCACTCTCTTTTGCATGTCCTGGACAGTTATTTAATCAAATAGACTTCAAGCAGTTCCTCCATCCTATTGAGACTCAATCCTGCAAAATGTGGTTTGCTCTTCACCTCTGGCTGTTGCATACCTTGCACACCACATGTGTGTGTCCATTCTTCTCTGCTTGCTTTGCTGACTTGCTCTCAGGATATCTCAGTTCTTCCTCTCCATACCATCTTAACTTCTCACTTTTTCTTGTGGCTGCAGGAAGCACCCCCTTCTGAGGACATCCTGGTGTTTCTGACTGGTCAGGAAGAAATTGAGGCAATGACCAAAACCTGTCAAGACATTTCCAAGCATCTCCCTGATGGCTGCCCACAGATGGTGGTGATGCCACTTTATGCTTCTCTGCCTTACTGGCAACAACTCCGTGTCTTTCAGGCTGCCCCTAAGGTGAGGCGATGTGATGGGTAAACAGGGTGAGTTTGTTTGTCTGCAGGAATGTTTGGAAGGAACATGTGAAATTGAAGGGGTTAAAGCAGTCTGTACTGATAGCAATAATGTCTGCTGCCCACTAACTTTAGGCTGAATGGTTCCAGTGGGATGTAAGACAATGCAACTGTGATGGTATAAACAGATGCATGCAGTAAGTCACCTGGGGTCATAAAAAGAAGGAAGGATTAGGAGGGGTGAAGAGAGACTTGAAATTTGTTGCATTTCATAGGAGTTTTATGTCCATATCAACAAAAAAAAAAAACCCTAGAGCAGTTAATTGGCCAAATGCTAAGAAAGATAATTTGGGTGTGTTTGGCAGGGCCATAGGAAAGCAAAATTGTGCTGCCTCAGGCCCTTTGTTCAGCAGATAAATAAGAATATGGATCATGTGCCAGAAATGAAACCAGAGTGGTTTCAAGACGTTGATAACAGCTGTCCTGGGTGGTGTGTTTTGTTGCAGGTATAAGCACACGTTTTACAAATTGATTAGGAGCTAGTGATCATTTTGGTTTACAAGAGCTGGCAGAGCATGCGTGGCAAGTGGTCATAATTTGCTGCAGGGATACATAGGCTTGGCCCATGCTGGACAAATCAGCAGCAGCAGCAGCTAATCTAAGGTGGCTTTGGACTGGCTTTAGTTTGTTTTTCCTTGCAGGGCTGTCGCAAAGTGATCCTCTCCACTAACATTGCAGAAACCTCCATCACCATTGGGAGAATCAAATACGTTGTGGACACAGGCATGGTGAAAGCAAAGAAGTACAGCCCTGGTGAGGAGTCCTCAGGAACAATGCAGTGGTTGTTTTCAGCTTGTGTTGAAGTTATTTGAGGCAATGAGCTCAATAGGTCATTGTGGGGTGTGGGGTTGGGTGGGTTTTGGGGGTTTGTTTTAGTAGCAATCGTGTGAGGGTAAAAATCTGTCAAAGATGAGTCGTGCCTTGGACACAACTTTGCCTCGGGGTGCTAAACCAAGTAAAGTCAGAGCAATACTTGGATGGCAGACCCTAGGAGGGAGGTTTAGTGTTAATCCTACATGTTTATTCCACGCTGTGCTTTCCCCATCCACAGAAGTTGGTCTGGAAGTGTTGGCAGTGCAGAGGGTGTCGAAGGCCCAGGCCTGGCAGCGCACGGGCAGAGCAGGGCGAGAGGACAGTGGCATCTGCTACCGGCTCTACACCGCGAAGGAGTTTGAGAAGTTTGATGAGATGACAGTCCCTGAGATACAGAGGTGAGGGCAGAACCCTGACACCAGCATACTTCTTGCCTCCTCACTTTTCTGTACTTTTACAGCTGGAGAAACCTGTAGAGCTTTGGTAAAGAACTGAATAAAGCTGCATCTGGGGTCTGACTTGTTGGGTTTGAAGAAGAATGGACCGTGGAGCCTAAAGAGAAAAACTAGGAAGCATTTGCCCAGGGTGGACACTTGGGCTCTGAGTCTCCAAACACACACAAGCAATAGTTGTCTTGACATTCCTCCAAGTCTTGATATTGCCTCTTGCTTCTTAGGAAGAACTTTTTCCCTGAGAGGGTTGTCAGCCCCTGTGCCAGGCTGCCCAGCAAGCTGGGGGAGTGCCCAGCCCTGGAACTATTGCAAAGCTGTGGAGCTGAGGTGCTGAGGGCCATGGGTTAGTGGTGGGCTTGGCAGGGTGAGGGGAGGGCTGGGACTCCAGGAGCTTAATGGGCTTTTACAACCAAAATGAATCTTTGATTCCTCATTTAGGAAGTAAGGCTTCACCAGCCAGTGTTGGACTACCCCTGTCAAGTTGCAGCAGAGATCTGAGGGCTTTGTTTCGAAAGGAAAGGAAAGGAAAGNCAGGTGTTTTTTCTGCTTACACAGGTGTAACCTGGCCAGTGTGGTGCTTCAGCTCCTGGCCCTGAAAATTCCCGACGTGCTCACCTTTGACTTCATGTCTAAACCATCTCCTGGTAAGTGGTTACAAAGGCAGCCTTGGGGAAAAAAAAAAAGTCAAATGAGTTACTGAGGAATTGTTTAAAAGTAATGTCTTCAGGCCAGCCAGAGAAGATGGAGTCTGGAAGGCCAAGGCTATGAAAGAGGAGCAGTCTCTCTCTGCTGCATCTTCTGGTGGTTTAGAAGTCTGAGATTCCTTCATTGCTCATTGCTTGTGCTCGATCTCATCAGAGCAGCCATGGTAGAGTGCTGCAGAGTCCAGCTTCCAAACAGAGAAGGGAGCAATTCTGAGTCATAAAGAACATGAACGTTTCCATTGACTGCCAAGGAAAGCCACAGGGAATCTCACACAGCCTCTGCCCAAAGCTAGAGATGACAGCTTTAGTTTTGCCTTTGTTTGTGCTACTTAAAGTGAAAAAGGTGGTTGTTCTACCTGATGGAGGGGGCTAAACCACAGTTTGGGGCCCTAAATTCTCTAAACAGAAAGCACTTGTCCCTCTGGCCAGGGGAAGGAGGTAGTGGTGGTACCAGCTGATCCTTCACACCCCTGGCAGTGCCAGCCAGGAGGCCTCACAGCCTGAACATCTTTGTTTTGACAGATGCCCTTCAAGCAGCGATTGAGCAGCTGGAGCTGCTGGGAGCTGCGGAACAGAAGGAACATCGGCTTGTCCTGACACCCCTGGGGAGGAAGATGGCAGCCTTTCCCCTGGAACCAAAGTTATCTAAAGTAAAAACTAAAGACAACATTTTTTCCCCCATTGCCATTGGCATTTGTGTTTCAGACTCAAGGTCTGCAATTCGGGGTGACTGCAGCACAGTTTGCTGGCTGTCAGTGAAGCACAGCTTTACTTACAGCAGCTGTGCTGGTTTGCTGGGGTGTTTGTTGTTTAGTTCAGGGAGACTTTTGAGGATAATTTCTCTCCTGTGGAGCCTTTGAAGCTGAAACAAGGCTGAATTTCATGTAGTTTTGGGGGTTGCTGGTAGCACTGGTCAGTGGTTTTGTGGGGTGTCTGGTGCTGTGGTTGATTTTAGTCACTGTGTTTGTACTGTATGTGAACTGGCCAGTCTCAGCAAGGAGCACAACAGCTGCTGTTCAAAGTGCTTGGTGGGCACACAGGAGGATTTACAGTTGTCTCTGGGCTCAAATGTTTATGAAATTGTCCTAAATATTCCTTGGTAATGTTCCTGGGCTGTCAGAGAGCAGAAAGGTCTGCCCATGTGAAGTGGAGTCAGTTGTGTTGTGTGATTTGCAGACCATCCTCATGTCCCCCAAGTTCCACTGTACAGAGGAGATCCTGACCATCGTGGCACTGTTATCAGTGGACAGTGTCCTCTACAACCCCCCTGACCGGCGTGAGGAGGTGCAGTCTGTCAGGAGGAAATTCATCTCCAGTGAAGGAGATCATCTGACCCTGCTCAACATGTACAAGGCCTTCAACAACGTCAAGGGCAACAAGGTAGGGTGCTCTGAGAGTGCTGGTGCTCTCAGCGTGGTGAGGAGCCTATTTGGCATACAGCAGAGTGACATCTGCATCCTTCACAGCTGATGCAATATGTGTCCTTCCAAAGCAAGGACAAGAGAGGACTTACTCCTCTTTTTCAAGTGCCAAAGGTTCTCCCACAAAGCTGTAGCAAAACTGATTGCTAAAGGCTTCTTGAGGCCAGTTCTGCCACCAGAACCAGGTCTTTTCCTTCCCTGCTTGCAGCTGGAAACAGGAGGGAGTGGTAGTGTTGAGACTTGCTGATAAACACCTCGATGTGCTCTTTGGCAGAGTTCTTTGCAAAAAACACAACATATTTACAGCAGATTTGGATTTATCCTACCCTATAGACTCTCCAGTTTGATTTGCAGGTCTGTAGACTCCTGTACTCCATTCCTTGCAGCATCTGTCATTCCTTTGTGGTTTGTTTTCACCACCTGTGGGATAGAAAGGGCAGTTTTACAGCACTTAGTGACCTTACAGAGCAGTCCTGAGTGGGAAGAGAGCAACAACTTGCTGCTGCTTGGTGCTGTGGGAGGGAATGTAGGCAGAGGGGAGTAATCAGGGGTAGAAATGTGCCAAGGACATGGGTTAGCACCTCACTGAGAAAGAGGATTCTGCTTGTCACGGTGTGTAAGGATTGTTGTGCTTCTTGGGTAAAGAAACAGCCCCTTGTGACTCCTGGTGTCTCTGCTGCAGGGATGGTGCCGAGAGAACTTCGTCAACGGCAGGAACATGATGATCGTGTCAAATGTCAGAGCTCAGCTCAGGGACATTTGTGTAAAGGTAATTTGTTGCCCTACTGTGTTTCTCTGTTTCACCTCTGTTTGTCCCAAAGCTGATTCTGATGTGCACTAAGTCCCAGGAGTGAGAAGATGTGGAGTTTGTTTTCAGTCTCGTCAATAGTCAGGTCAAATTCTGACTCTGCAGCTGCATCCCAAGATCCCAAAGCTGCAGGGCTCTGGGGGCCGAGGAGAGGTGAGAAGGGGAGCTCTGGGAAGGCTTCTCAGGTAGAGGAGAGTTTGTCTGAAGGGATTTCTCTGCTGTGATGTCGATGTGACTGTGCTGTGTGTGCCACTGAGTGATGTCAGGCTCAGCAGCCAGTGCTGCCTGGTGGCTTCCTCCCGGGTCTGGCATTCAGCAGTTTTCACATCAATGTGGTTCCTGCCACTCACAAAGCAAGAGATGCAGTGCGGGACTGCTGCTGGGTTGTTTGCATTTCATCTGTGGCTCAGGAGGCAGTTTGGCACCCCAGGCCCACTGGGAATGATGGCTGGCCTAAAACTCACTCCCAGAAAAAGTCTCCATCTGTTTTGCAGCTCATCCTTTGTTTGCTGTTAGTCTGGATTACTCTCACATCTGCCTGCCACAACAACAACCCCACCGACGTTACAGGCTGGGGCAGAGGGGCTGGCAGACACTGTCCTGTAGAAAAGAGCCTGGGGGGGTTGGTGCCAGCGGCTGAACAGGAGCCAGCAGCGTGCCCAGTGGGGCAAGAAGGCCAAGGGCATCCTGGCTGGGATCAGTACTGGCGTGGCAGCAGGAGCAGGGCAGGGATTGTCCCCTCCCCTGGGGAGGCTGCAGCTCCAGGGCTGTGTCAGTGCTGGGCCCCTCACTCACTGCCACAGGGACACTGAGGGGCTGCAGCGTGGCCAGAGCCGGGCACAGAGCTGGGGAGGGGCTGGATGGAGAACAGCTGAGGGAGCTGGGGGTGTTCAGCCTGCAGAAGAGGAGGCTGAGAGGAGACAGGAGCACTCTGTATCTACTTGAAAGAGTTGTAGTGAGGTGGGGTTCCATCTCTTCTCCCTAGTCATGAATGACAGGATGTGAGGAAGGGCCTCGAGTTGCACCGGGGGAGGTTTAGATTGGAGCTGAGGAAGAACTCTGGCACAGGCTACTCAGGGAGGTGTTGGAGTCCCCATCCTTGGGGACTTCAGGGATGCATAGATGAAATGCTGACAGAGCCCTGGCCCAAGCTGCCCTGAGAGGGTGTGGAGGCTCCTTCTTGGGAGGTCTTCAAAACCTGGCTGGACACGTTCCTGTGTGGCCTGATCTAGGTGGAGCTGCTTTGGCAGGGCGTTGGGCTGAATGAGCTCTAGAGGTCCCTTCCAACCCCACCATTCTGTGATTGTGTGATATGGTTTAGTGTCGTGCTGGGCCTGGCAGCGTGAGGGGAGGGGAGGGGTTGGACTCAATGACCTTTTCCAACTGTTCTGATTGTGTGATTCCACTCCAGCTCCAATCCCCACACCGTCAGCATTTATCACACGCTCCGGCTCGCTCTCAGCCACCCCCTGAATCAGAGCTGTGCTGCTTTTGGGAGGGAGGTGGATACACATTCCCACTACCTCTCCTCTCTCCCAGCTCTCCATCCCAATCAAATCCTCCCGCTCGGACAGCAGCAACATCCGCCGCTGCCTGGCTCACAGCCTGTTCATGAACAGCGCCGAGCTGCAGGCGGACGGCACGTACCGCGCTCTGGGCACGCAGCAGCTCGTGGCCATCCACCCCTCGTCCGTGCTGTTCCGCTGCCAGCCGGCCTGCGTGCTCTACAACGCGCTGCTGCACACCAACAAGTGCTACATGCGTGACCTGTGCGTGGTGGACGCTGACTGGCTCTACGAGGCTGCGCCCAAATACTTTCGCAGGAAGCTGCAGGCGGCCAGGGCCTGATGACTCTGGGGCTCCCACCCACTGGGGTTGGGGGGGGTGGTTCTTAAACTCTGTGGGGTTATTCACTGCTCTGTTTTGTAATAGATTTTTCAGACGGCTGGAGCTCAGAAGTGCTGTTCTTTTTCACAGTTGATGTACTCTGTGCACACGTGGGATAAATATGTGCTGGGGAGCGCCGTGGTCTAGGTTTTAATGCTTGCTCAAGTTTGCATATAAGGCAATTAAATCTTAAGAGCTCTGAGCAGGTTTGGTGGTTTTGGTGGCTTGTATCCCTGGCAGGTTTAATTGGGGAAAAAGGGGTTTAGATGTGTATATACAGGGGAAAAAAAAACATTGGACATTGATGGANTGGGGAGCGCCGTGGTCTAGGTTTTAATGCTTGCTCAAGTTTGCATATAAGGCAATTAAATCTTAAGAGCTCTGAGCAGGTTTGGTGGTTTTGGTGGCTTGTATCCCTGGCAGGTTTAATTGGGGAAAAAGGGGTTTAGATGTGTATATACAGGGGAAAAAAAAACATTGGACATTGATGGCCAATGATAGGACAAGGGGCAACGGGGACAAGCTGGAGCAGAAGAGGTTCTAAAGGAACACAAGGAAGAATTTCCTCCCTGCTGAGGTGAGGGAGCACTGGCAGGGGCTGCCCAGATGGGCTGTGGAGGCTCCTTCTCTGGAGACATCCCAA
>WBNH01012579.1:0-48313 GCA_013401255.1 Urocolius indicus
CCATGCTGTGATTCTATGATCACTTCATTCCTGTCCTGGCTGCCACAATATCTCTTTATGCACATACACACTGGCTTCCATATGTTTTGTGTACACAGTGAGCATTTTGTTTTGCAAAAACACTTGGGAGGAAGGGGAAATATAAATGCAAGGTATCTGCAGATAACTGGGCCAGAGATGGAATTACAATAAGACCTGTGCATAAATATGCAGAAGTGATTTGAGACATTGAGGTTCTGGGCATATTGTAGGCAAAGTTTGCAGCTGTGACATTTAATGACTGAGAAAGCAGAGTGACTCAGTGCTGGTCTAATAGTTCTGCAGCTTTTAGCAATAAAACAAATGCCAAGGTGCTTCCAGGTAAAACAGGCTCCCAGGTTCTCCTTTCTACTGCTCCTATCATCCTAAACAGGGCAGGACATTCACACTCTGCACTTCCTCCCACGTTTATGGCATCAAAGAGCATTAACATTCAGCTCTTGGCAGGAGTAAGGACTGATTAAAACCATACCAAATTGACACCAAGTGTTGCTGTGACTTGGGAGCTCAAAACAACACATCAAGTATTTCACAGCTCCCCTTTGAAAGAGCAGGAACAGACCAGGCTGAAAGTTTCCCTGCAGACACTAAATCCCAGAGGGAAGGGAAAAGTAGCAAAGCAGTGCCAGCAGGGTTAGTGAAACCAAAAACACTTCCAAACACATTGTCTAGGAGAAAGCAAGAATGGTATCAAACATCTAGCAAGGGAGTACTTCAGGTCGTCATAAGCACACAGAGATATTTACATTAATCAGCAAAAGCATGAAGAGCAGCAGCATTCCCTGGCTTCAGAAAGCAACTGCCTGTTTCCAGGGGCTGATTTTGTTCTATGACACTGCTCAAGCTCAGGAGGTTGTTTCAAATCCCCAGATCTGGATGTTTAGGGATGCTGAGGGGAGGTTAGCTCATCTCAGTGAGAGCACTCAAGCCCAGAGCCATACATCTGGCCCTGCTCAGATTCATGTTCTTCTGGCATGTGCATTTCCCCTCTATGTTGTAAAGCTCTTGGTAGGAAAGAAAATCATCCTGCACCATGATGAGATCTGTTTGATTACATTAAAAGGACCAAAGATGGAACAGGCAGCACCAGAAATATCAGCAAGGCCCAGCAGGACATGATGAAACACTGGAAGCTCTCCCAGGAACTGCTCTTTTCATGTACATCCTAGGGTGGTTTAGTTCTTAAGCAGAGGTATTACCTGTATTGTCAGGAGAGTGCTGTCCCTGGGGTGACATCACTAATAGACTACAGCAATAATTACTAACTTGAGAAGGGCAGGAAATAAATGCCACACATATTTGAAGAGAGAGCTGTGGATGAGACAAGGGAGCAAAGGTCTGGCAGGACAAGAGCTACCACCACATGGAGCTGATGCTTCTGTTAGAGATCGTCAAAGGAGAACACCACTTATTTAGGGTTTAAGACAAAGCCCTCACACCTTTCCAGATGACAAACCTGGAACCTGTTCTAAAGGCTTTTTTTTTCTTCTATTCAGGTTTCACTTTAGAAAAAGAACACCAAGTTTCCTTGTACCTCACACTCTGAGCCATGCTGGGATAAAAGCAATTGGAACAGATTAGAAAGCAACTATTAGCAGTGATTTTTCAAAAGTGGCTTGCTAGAAGGCAGGGATATGCTTCAAGCCATCATGTTATTTGCTGTAAAAAAGCCCAAGCCACGTTCAAGATTGCATTAAGACCTTCTAAGATGGAAAGAAAAACGTTAGGCTACAACAGCAGAGGCACAAGGAAAGCTGCAAAGACAGCATTGCTGCTTTAAGCTTCAGTGGAAGAGTGTCATTTATGAAAGGGAGAGAAACTGCTGGATTCTATACTTTGTCCAAGACAGTGACTTACACAGACAATTTGAACTCTGCATGTCACCACTGCAGTGAGAGCCAGGCAGTGCTGAGAACAGAAGGGCTCAAACAAGCTCCCCGTGTGCTCTAGATGACCTTGTGTCCATTTACTGGGTCCACTGCTTCTGAAATGCTTCACTTCCACCTCTTTACACATCAGACATTGCCATGACACATTTCTTCCCTGCTAATTCTCACCCCTGTGTTCTTCAGAGTTCAAGCTGGCTGAGGATTGCTGGGTTAGGGACACTCATGCTGGCTGGAACAGGCAGATCTGGGAGGGAACAGGATCTCAACTCATTTAGAAGCTTGGGAATGCTCCCTGTTCAGCTCTGGAGCTATCTGTAATGCCACAGGCAGTGGTATCAGGCACTGCACACCGAGTCTTGCCTCTGAGAGCAGTGCTGTGGAGATCAGGCCAGCCCAGAGGAAGGGGGTGAGACGTCACTCAGCTCTGGCTGTCTAGATAAGCTGAGCTGGGGCAGCAGAAATGGGAACCAGACAAAGACAAACAAATCTCTTCCTGCAGCTGGTCGGGACCTTCCCTGGGTCCTAGCACTCTCCTTGGCACTTCCACTCCCCAGCAGAGCTGAGCCTTGCTTTGCTAAGCCAGCTCTCATCTAGCACTGACTTGTTTATTCAACCTGAAACCTCAGCTGCACGCTGCTTTGCCTGGGAGGCAAACTTCCAGCAGCCCTCACCCAACTGACAGCAAAGCAAACCCTGGAGCAAAAGGCAGCCTTTTGGGGAGCTCAGTGAGAGAAGAGGTGGTTTAGAGCTGCTCAGAGAGGTGTAGGGCCAGGGACAGATGTAAGAAGGTGCAATGAGTCTGGGCTAAGACAGTCACAACACAGAGGGTATAAAAGCAAGCTGACACGTGGGAAGCTGCTGTACTAAAAAGAAGGGAGCAAAAGCAATGTTTGAAGAGACAAAGCAACTTGAGCAGAAAATAAGTCTCTCCAGGCTCAGTCATCATCCTTCCCCTTCTTCAAGTTCAGGAGGAGAAAGGCCATCCTCATGGTGTCACTTCTTGAAAATACAGCTGGGCCAACTCTGATCTCAGGTTGCCTTTTCCTCTCTGTCCCAACCAGCACTAAACAGCCTCCCAGCCAAACCACCAAGAGGGCAAACCTACCACCTTCCATACAACTAACTGGAGCCTAAATCAACACCACTATGATATACAAGAGCCTGGCCAACCTTTTGCTGCGTTGGCTTCAGAGGCTGCTGGAAAGAAAGTCTGGTTTTGCTTTAAGCCAGCAACTCTGATTCCTGATACGCTAGGAGAGAGGAGGATAACCTCGAGCAGACCAGCACTGAAGCAATTAACAAGGAAACTGGGGTTTATGTGCTTTCTGAGAGTTGTCTGTAGCCAGCTCACATTTAAGACTGCCAACACGACAAGTCCCCTGATCTGCATCAGTCTGTGGCACTTGAGAAGCAAGGACGGGGGGGGGGGGAAATGACTGGCACCAAATAACATACTGTGCATGTTGTAAACAGTCTCTAACCCAAGAGGTTCATGGCAAGTTTCAAAGCTGACTCAAGAGGAAGGAGGAAAGGGATTCACAGAGCTGCAGCCACGCTGTGTTGTTACTCAGATGCTTGCACATTTCTGTGGTTCAGTTGAGGTTTCAACAGGAAAAAAAAATGGAAGGTACAGGACTGTGTAAAAACAGTGTTGCTCTTTCCCAAAAGGCACAGCTCACAGTTGGAACTAGACAGATCATTTCTCACACCACAGAGAGAGAGATCTTAAATAGAAGGCACTCCTAGTGTAAGAGCCTATTTTAAGAAAGCAGCCAATGCTTATCAACTACAAATCAGGATGTTGGGATTGGAAGGGACCCATCTCATCCAACCTCTACAGTCAAGTTGCCACATCAGTTCTCCTTGAGCAGTTTTCTCCATTCCTTGATAGAGAAACACCTTAAGCCACAAACACACTTTTCTGATGGAGAAGTTACCAGCACTTACTTCATCAGCCAGAAGAGAGAGGATGGAACTCTGTTCATCTGCTCCAGTTTTTCAAGCAGTGTTGGCTACTTTACTTCGAACTTAAGTGACTGGAATAAAGTTAGGTACCAGAAAACACCCAAGTTACCCATCCCCATTACCCAAGGACAAAGATAGGATGGACACAGTCTAAACATTTCCTTATCAACCTTCCTAGTTGTTCTCAAAGGTTAAAACAAAAGCCTGACCAATCCAGCCAGCTACAATTTCTTTTCTGATAAGTGGTAAGTCCTATTTCTATGTTCTTCTGTATGTGCATCATCTAGGCCATAGGTTTCGGCTCCTGCTTTCATTTCTGGATAAGAGGTCCCAAAAGTTCATCCCAAGATCATGAACATGTGCTGTGGTCTTTGTTCTCCCACTAAATGAGTCAGTCATACAAAACAGGCTCCAGCACTCACTGAGGTACCCTGCACCTTACTCACTAATGGATATATTGCTTTCAAAAGCACATGGTAGACACACTCGAAATCATCCACCACACAAACATGTGACCAAAATGACATTTCCAGCTCTCAGCCCTTCAGTTAAAAAGACCAAACCTCTCTCTGCTTGCCACATGATCCCTGGAAGTCTGCATCAAAAACATTCTGTAGGCTTGAGGTAGAAAAAAAAACCTTATGGTTGCACTGAGACTTGGTGCAACTTCACCAATGCTGCAAAGCAATAACATCTCTCCTCCATCAACAGTGAAAGAATTGTGACCAAAAGTGATTGTTGGTTACCTATAGATGGGGATTTGAAAGGGTATTTATCAGGAAGGTCGACTCTAACTTTCCATACTCCACCTTCATACGGTGCTGCAATGAAGGAAACACAGGCAATTAGACACTTCATAGCTCAGGAGAGAATCAAGAGAACTTCAGCATCAAGCAAAACACATCTTTGGAAGGATACTTAATTCCAGCAAGGGGGAAGATTCCCAATCAAACCTCCTATGGTAAAAGCCTTTTTCATGTGCTGCCTGATAATAAACACATGATTTGAACAGATAACCACAGAAGATCATGGCACAAAGGCACAAGGGACTTATTGAAAACAGAGACTGTAGAATAATCTACTTACCTTTAGAGATGTTACTAAATTAAGGCACAGTGGAGACCTGAGCTGTGACTAGTCATTAGAAAAGGCATCTGAATGACAAAACTCCCCAAAAATTCAGATGACTGATGCAAAACTCATGAGCCAGATCTAGAAAAGCCGAGGATCAACAAGGATGAAGTTAAGAATCCCAAGAGCAGTGCTGAAGGTCATAGCAGAGGGCTTGGCTCTGTCCAGCCCCTCTCAGCTCCAAGGGATTGGGTTCATCTGTGTTAACACTCACACTTGTATTTCTTCCCACCCTTAAGAGAGTAGCCTTCAAGCACTGCTACCCTTTGATTTCTCAGTCCCACTTTGATTTGCTCATCTCTTCTTCAGCTCCAGAGGAGTGTGTCATCTCACTATTCCCCACGGTGAGCTCTGAGTTTGTTTTTACAGAAGGGCTGGGTCATATACTTACTTCCTTGTGGTCCATAAAACTTCACGACAAATTCATTGAGTCCTCCTAAGATCGTGACTTCGTGTTTGCTCTCAATACTGACACATCAAGTAAAGGAAAACGTTTAGTCAGGGAAACAAACCCCATTGACTCAGATAAGGGTAACTTGTTAGAAGCCTGTCAAACAAGTAACTTAACACGAAAGGTTATATTGGCACAAGAGGAGCAAGTCCTTTGGTGCTGAGGGGAGGGAGCCCTGGCCCAGGCTGTCCAGGGAGGGTGTGGAGGCTCCTTCTCAGGAGGTTTCCAACCCCAGCTGGACACGTTCCTGTGCCCCCTGAGCCAGGGGAAGCTGCTTTAGCAGGGGCTGCAGCAGCTCTGCAGGGCCCTTTCCCACCACCCCCAGTACTCAGGGATTCTGTGATTAGAACTCACCTCAGCCCCTGCCTTGACAAACACAAGAGCTGACAAATTCAATTCTCCTTGGCTGCCTTGGGCACAGTCAGATGGCCTCCCACAGGATGCAAATTACAGCAAATCTCATGTTTATTTGACTTGCAAGTCCAAAACAACTCTGCAGTTCTTTGGAGACACAGCAGAAGGGCGAGAGGATGAGGAGTTGCTCCGGTGTGGGAACAACATGAATGTTTGTCAACATTCAAAGGAAAGAATCAAAGTGGCAGCACTTTGGGAAGAAGGGAATACAAATGGAAAGGCAAGAAGTCTTCAAGTATGGCTCAGTTAAGACAATTAATGGTGATGTTTCAGCAGCCAAGCTTGCTGAAGAATTCTGCTATAAATCAGGATTAACAGATTGTGAATAATGACCTAGAGCCGTTACCTCTAATCAATAACCTTCACATGAATTATGAGGGAAGCAGCAGAATAAAACAGAGCCGGAGGGGAAAAAAAGGAAAGGTATTCCCACCTGAACTTGAGCTTGTTTCAGCTCTGCACCACAGCAGCTGCCCCTGTTTGAGGGAAAGGGCAACAGCACAGAATGGCTCATCAAAGGATCCTCAGCCTCGCTGCAGCGAGCTTGGCAGAAACACTCAGCCTAAGGGGAACTGAAGCCAGGTTCCCTTTTACAACTGAGATTTTTCGCTCTCAATGCTAAAGGTTTTCTGCTTTCAAGGCACAAAATTGGCCCAGGAAGCTCTCCATTTTGCATTAATCACTCAGACTTGTCTTGCACAATCATGGCATTGAGCAAACAGGCACCTGTGCACACACATACACCCTCACTTACATATTGCTGGCCCATCAGGAACCTAACTGCCTGGTGCCTATCAGCTGGAGCAAGTCATTCTCATCCCTGATCTCACATTACAATCCATGAAGTTTGCTTAAGGTGCATCACAGACTAAGAGAAGAGGTTCCTGTACCCAGAAGTGCCAATTCAATCCCAGTATCCCTTATATAGGAGATACAAATCCCATCTGTGGGGTCCATCAGGATTGATTACAGTTCCTAAAGTACGACTCCCAGACTGGACAGAGTTTTCCCACACTGCCAGTTCCAAAGAAGTTTGGATGCAATAACCTTCTTCCCCTCGTTCTCCTGGAGAGGGAGAAAAGTTTATAGTGGCTTACCTTGGCTCAAGAGTTGTCTTGGTTCAGCATAAACTGCTCTGCCCTGCAGTTAAATGGCAAGTGGCTCACTGCACTTGGCAGTGACCCAAGAGCAGCTGAAAAAGGGCAGATCAATGCCTTAGTGCCCCAACTGTCAGGGAGTTCTCTGCTAAAAGCCACCTCTGGCAAAAGCTACACCCTTCCAGGTTTGCTGAGACTATCTTTTCCACCCAAGGGCTGCAGCTTGCTTCAGATTTGATGTTAAGGGACACTTGTCACCACATCTTCTCACCTCACCCAGTGCAGTGACAAGAAGTTTTAAATCCAGGCTTGACTGACTTTAAGTTCCTTTGCAAAATGTAGACACTCACCTAATGTGTGATTCCAGGCTCAGAAAACAACGGGCTCTTACTCAAACCCACCGTGGATGATGATGATGCCCGAGAGGTGAAATGTTTTAATGCTGAAGTGTGTTAACACTTACAGCAGCTTCACAGATCAGGTTCAATACAAATGGTTTTACTTAAAACTAAATCAAGTACCACTTAATAAAAAGCAGCTCTCCCAGGCTGATCTTCAGAGCCAGCTCCTCAGCAGCTGCAGTTTATACACTCTTCAGCTCCTCGAGTTCATACCAATCCATAAATTAAAGCAAAGCTTTCTGCACTTAGGGCTCAAGTCCTAGTGTTCCCAGGTTCAAAACACTATTGGTAAGCAATGCAGTGTCTCATTTGGTTCTTTTCTCTCTGTTGTGGCACAGATCTGAAGCTCCTACAAAAACTCTCAGTGAGTTAGGCTCAGGAAAGGGATATGGATTGGGATGCAGGTGCCAGCTTTGGGAACAGCCCTGTTGTTTATTAACATGATACCATGTTAAAATGAGACAAGAGTCTGAGGACAGACTGAAACCAAAGTGGATTTGAGCAATAAAGCCCTTGTATCAATGCACACAAGGGAAATGTACAGAAACACAGTGGCAGAGCTGAGGAAGCTGGGGAAGCCCTCTTTCCTGGGCACTGGGAGAGCTCCCTGTGAGCTGCCATTCTCTAACACAAGTGGGCTGAACCATCTTCCCTTTCTGCCCTCCACCAAGTTTTCTCTACAGGTAGAGCTGCCCAGGAACCTGAAATCTCAATAATCCCATTAACAAAATGATTGAGAGCATTAGCAGACATGTATGGAGCAATTACAGAGAGAACATTTACACCCTTATCAACTCCTTCCATCTCCAACAAGTCTTCAGAAGATGAAACACTTGCTGCACAAGCTGGGAACTCCAGGAAGACCAGGAACCTGAGGCAGATCTCAAAGCTTCTCCATCCCACAAAGCCATACCAGCAGCACAAGGGGTAACAGCAGAAGGGACCTGACACATTCCAAGGGCTTTCTGGACCACACTCCCAGAAAAAGCTCTGCCACAGCTCATGGCAGTGTATCTCAGAGTAAGGAACACAGGCTCTGACCCAACTATTTTCTCAGCTCAGACAGATTTTTTCCATAAGGCAGAAGTCGTACAACTAAATCCCAAATGAATCTCGTTCCAAACAAGCCAGCAATTAATCAGTCATCTCAGATCCAAAAAAAAGAGCTGCCAGTTTGGAGACGCACATGACTGAAGGAACCCAGTTGTGCCTAGGGCACAACAAACCTCCCCTTCCTGCATTCAGAGCTAGATGGGGCCTGGCACCAGATCCTGCAGTCAGACCCAGTAGCTCTCAGAAAGGAGAAACACCCCAGGCCTTCAGCAAGCTGAGTACAGCTTCACAAAGCCACAGGAAAAGAGCATCTGGGTTTCTACAATTAAGGTGATCAGACTGTTCAAAGTCCCAGCATGTTTCTCCCAGGATTAAACTACATTCACATGTAGGATTCCCACCCACCTTTTTCACCAGCTACCGATGGAAACCTGTGCAGTGAAGTGCTCAGGACTTCAAACACATGGTTTATGGGGAAAAGCACAGACCTTTCACCTTGTTTTAGTCTACTCTGTCCAGACAAATTCCTCTGTGCCCACATTCTCTGTCACTGCACTCTTGATGACTCAGATCTGCAGGAAGAGAAGGAGCAGGTAAGGAATGATGACATCAACCTTCTCCATTCCAGTGGCAACGTGGAGGTTCACCCTGGGACGAGCCCTCTGCCATGTTTCCACAGCAAGGGAACACAATGTATATGGGATCAGGATGATAGAGCTACAAACCCAGCCTGTAACACATCACATGTGCTAAAACATGGAAGAGAAATATAATCAAATCCCTTTTCAAGACTCTCAGCTTGTTCTTACTAGTCCAAGCGACTTACGGCCTTGTTCCTTTTATCTCCCATCACCTCAGTACAGCAATTTGACTTTGTGTCAAATATAGCCAGTGAAAAAGCCAAGAGAAAAGGAGCAAAATTTGGATACAAGTCAGGTTTCTAACAGATAAGAAGTTCAAAAGCTCTACCTTAAGAGCACAGAATCTAGAAGGGAGTCCTGAGGACCCGAAGAGAGATTATCTTAGTCCCGAGGTTATTAAGAGAATTTTAATGACAGTGTTGAAAAATACGGAGCTGATGATCTGGAAAGCAAGCATATTTTCAAATATCAGTTCAGAAGGGGTTGCTAGGAGAGAGACAGAAGGGAATTTTTCTGCAGCTGATTACAGTCTCCCTATATAGTGCCTGTAATGTGCCAGAAGCACAGAGGCCAACCGTGCCACGGATTAGCATGACAGTAACATCCACAGCCCCCCTAGCAAGATCAAGGCTCTATTGTTCAGGGTTGAGCTCGTAGGAAATTGTTTCTTTCTGTCAGAAAGAAAAGTGATTTAAAGCATTTTGCCTGTTCTGTGATGGGACAAAAAGAAACCCACACCCCTTTCAAATCTGAAGAGGGAGCGAGCGGTCACTGGGGATTTGCCTGTAGCAGGGTTGAGTTCCCACTGCCTCCATCCCCATGAGGTGCCAACCCCATCACTGGAGGGTTGGAGCTGCCCTCCACTAGTAAAAAAAATAGTTGTCAGGATTCAACTTCACAGCCAGATCTCCCAAAATCCCAGATGAACATCATGGACAGCAGATGGTTAGTCTGTTTGCAGGCTTGAGTGGCTTTTTCCTGGCAAACGTTTAGCCAGAAGGTAGAAAAAAAATATATCCCCTTCATTAAGTTTCTTTAAAATGAACATAAGTTAGAAGCTTGGGCAAACCAGTTTTCCAGCTAAAAATAATCCAGTGAAAATATTTTTGCAAGCTTAGTGCCACAAATGGTCTGGAGCAGCCTGTCCCAGTACAGCAGAAAGCTGCAGTGAAAGATAAAGCTGTGTATTTATCTAGGTGCATCTCAATACACAGGATCACAGAATGGTCGGGGTTGGATCTTCAGAGATCCATTCCAATCCCTCTGCTAAAGTAAGTCCACCTAGACCAGGTTGTACAGGAACACATGCAGGTGGGTCTGGAAACCTCTCGAGAAGGAGCTTCCACACCCTCCCTGGGCAGCCTGGGCCAGGGCTCTGGGACCCCTACAATAAAGTTGTTTTTCCTTATGATAAGTGGAACTTTGTGTTCCAGCTTTTGTCCATTAAACCTTGTCCTGGCACTGGCTACTACAGAGAAAAGTGTTGCCTCATCTTCCTGACATCCACCCTTTAGGTATTTATCAGCACTGATAAGGTGCCCCTTCAAGTCTTCTCTTTTCTAGACTAAACAACCCCACAGTCTTTCCTTCTCACATACAGCATCTTGGCAGCCCTGCAGTGGCCTCTCTGCAGCAGTTCTCTGTCACTCTTGAACTGGGCAGCCCAGCACTGGCCACAGCACTGCACGAGGCCTCAGCACATGAGGCAGAGCACAGGAGCAGCACAACCTCCTTCCCTCCCTCTCCCTGCTGCCCACACTCTGCTGGATGCCCCCAGCATGATGCCATTGGCTTCTTGCCCACCAGCCCACACTGCTGCTCATGGGGAGCTGCTGCCCCCCAGCACTGCCAGCTCCCTTTGCCAGAGCTGCTCTGCAGCAGGTTACACAGACAGATCAATGGTCATTGAGGTAAGTCCCTGCCTTCTAAAGGTCTCTGCCACATCCTCTCTTACCTGTCTCCTATCCTTTCAGGTGGAGAACCTCACCAGAGAAAACATTTGGAATTTGAGGGGGAAAAATAAGACCACATCTATATCTATTTAAAAAAAAAAAACATAAGTCATCCAGTTCTGCCACCTGAGCAGCTGAGAACACATCTGTGAGGAAACAACTCCCTGTGTTGTGTGACATGAAGAGCTTTGCAGGCAGACAGCATCACCCCAGCACTGGAGGTGCAGCCACTCTGCTGCTTCCGAGGCAACAAAGGTGTGAACTCTCCTCAAGCATTTGCAAGCAGAATTGTGCAACACAAATAGCCACTAATATTGGAACTGATGGTTATTACTGTTTATTTTCTTACAAAGGCCAACGAGTTCTGCTTTAAGAAACACTTCCACAACCTGTAGTTATCTGGAAGGAGCTCTGTGATTTAGCAGAGTTCCCGCTTACGCCGACGCGTGGGCAGCAAAAGGGCAAGTTCAGCTCAGCTGCCTCCCTGCCTCCAAGCCTTTGCAGGCTGCCTGGCTTCTTCTGAACTCTTTCCCCTTTATCTGATGCAAGTCACTCGAGGTGCCAGTTGCACATATGAATCCAGAGCCAGCACCAGGACTTGGAATGGTTTAAGCATAAGGAATATTTAAGTCTTATTTACCCCAAGTAAGAACCTCTGCTCTTTTCCTCACATTCAACTCTTTACACTTCTCTGTCTATCCCTGCAGCACATCAGAAGAAAGGACACTTCAAAGAAAAAGCTCTTGTGAGCAGCAAGAGGCAGCAGTTTTTGTCACCTTGTTTCTTACCAGCTTCTTCAGACTAAATCCAATTAGGTTATTCAAATCAATGGGTTTTCTCCCAGGCTACTTCTTGTTGTCACAGGGCACTGCTCAAGCCTTCAAGGGGTTTTCTAGCAGCAGATATAGGTTCACTATCTGCCAAGGATGTGGTGTTGCATTTTCTGCCTTATCCACAGCCTCATGGTCTGCACCAGAGCAACCTGCAGCTTATCATCACAGACCTGGGGCAAACCTCAATCTTCTTTTGTCTGTATTGGGCTTGCCCAGGAATCCCACAGCTCTGAAAGATACAAAAGCTCACTGAAATCCTACAGTGTGACAAAGAAGGACAGTAAGTCACTCACAGGGAGTTGTGGAAAGCTCTGGAGACAACCAGCTTTCCACCTTCCTCACCCCTCCAACAAGTGAGCTTGGGGACAGCATTATGCAGAGATGGTTTCACTTCTTGCAAGATGATGGCTGGTTATGACTGCAGCCAGAATTGCTCTGGAAGTGAGTGGAACAGCAAATGAATAACTCACAACAGCAACCTGCACTTGGTTGCTGGGTATTTTATTGCACACAAGCATTTTCTTGATAGAAATGCACCTTTGCTTTAAAAAAAAAACCCTTACTCAGCACTTCTCTATCAGCTTTAAACTGTGACACTACATTAAAAAAAGAGTATCCTGAAGTTACTCTGCACACACTCTTCCCATTTTCACCTCCAGGATGCCAAATTTCCCCAAGACAAACACCCTGGTCACCAGCAACCCCATCAAAAGGCACTTTCCCAGCTCAGCCACGTGTACCAAAGACACCTCGTGAGCATGATCGGGGGTTTGGGGAGAAGGAATTGCTGCTCCAGCAAGCCCTCCAAACCTGGCTTGCTTGCTTTGGAGCTCCTGATGATTTATGTCTGGCTGCTCTCCACTAAATTTTATGCCAAGAAGCTGGAACAATAAAGAAAAGGTAAAAGAAAAAGACAGCTTTCCCCAGAAGACACTTTGCATACGATTGGCCTGCTATAAACCCAACAGTAACTAAGTCAGCACTTTCCCTACTCTCCGGGCTTCAAACCTGACCTTTTCTCATCAGAACTGAAGGGAATCACCACAAAAGGAGGACAAGATACATCCCACACCACACAGGGTTGAAAAATACAGTCCTTTACCTTCAGGAAACAAATGAATTCATTGTCCTCCCCAGCTCTGTGCTGTTCCCTTGGAAAGATTCAGTGTGTTTAGGAAAGAGGCAGCAGACAGCTCAGGACTTTTTTGCCATAGAGAAAACAAGTTGGAATAAACTTGTCTAAAACCCCAGTGTTCTCAGAACCACTGGATGGGTCAACATTTAATTGCAGTGGTGGCACCAGGGGCTCCTGCACAGTCAAATTAGACAGGAAGACAACCAGAGTTGTTCTGACAGCAGATAATTGGAATCCTAGAATCAGTTTCATTGAAAAACACCTTTAAGATCGAGTCCAACCCTTCACCTCACTGCCAAGCCCATCACTCAACTAAATCACGTCTCTCAGCACCTCTGCTATGTGTCTTTTGAATACCTCCAGGGCTGGGCACTCCCCAGCTCCCTGGGCAGCCTGGCACAGGGGCTGACACCCCTCTCAGGGAAACAGTTCTGCCTCAGCTCCAGCCTCAACACCCCCATTCCCTCAGCTGTTTCTCACAGCACTTGTGCTCCAGCCCCTTCCCCAGCTCTGTGCCCGGCTCTGGCCGCACTCCAGCCCTTCAGTGTCCCTCTGGCAGTGAGTAAGGGGCCCAGCACTGAACACAACCCTTGAGCTGCGGCCTCACCAGCACTGCAGCCAAACTACAGTTGCTGCAATTTGCTTGCAGTGACAACCACAGAAGAACACAACATGGAGAAGCATCAGGTCCTCATTTTACAAGGTGTCGTTACCCAAGAGCAATTCAGGATGAGAACATGTAAAAGCCCAGGGTTACACATCCCGATTTGCATCACAGCACAGCTTTGCTCATGAGATGACTCTGTTTCGGTGCTACACGTGGCACTGGCCAGTCCCAGGAGTGAGATGGGGGACAGAAATAACTTGAAATCTGGAACAGAAGAGGTTCCAAAGAAACAGAAGGAAAAACTTGTTCCTTGTTGAGGTGAGGGAGCACTGGCAGGGGCTGCCCAGATGGGCTGTGGAGGCTCCTTCTCTGGAGACATCCCAACCCAGCTGGATGAGTCCCTGTGTGCCCTGCTCTAGGTGCTGCTGCTCTGGCAGGGGGGTTGCACTGGATGAGCTTCCCAGCTCCCTCCCAGCCCTTGAGATTCTGGCATTCTGTGAAAACTGTGACTTAAGCAAGGGCTGCTGAGGTGCTGCTTCAGAATGGTGGAGAGATGCATGAGTCAAGGTCAGAAGCAGCTGGCACACACGATTCCAACATGAAAGGAAGGGACTGGACTCGATGAAAGGGAGTTGTGATTAAGCTGTAATCAACACAGCTTAACCGATGCTCCTGTGCATGACCACAATGTAACACAGCATTGTCTCCACAACACAAGGTCTCTTTGAATCTCACTAAAAGAGGGCACACACCAGGAATGAAGAGAGTTTAAGTGTAATTAGTCTGTAATTATAAGCGACTCTCAATTAAGAAACTCCTCAAGTGGATCCTAGCTGGAGATGGCTGCACAGTTTGAGGAAGCCATCCTACGAGAAAGGACTTAGCAAGGAAGACAACATGCAGAGCCACAATGCAGGAGGGTAAGGCCTTAGGCTTCTCTGAGACAACCAGAGAGGCAAAAATGTCCCCATGACATGCTTGTACAAGTCTGCTCAACCCTCCTCAACAGGAGCTGTTCACCTGGTGTGAGCAAGGCAGAAATAATTGGGGACCTTTTGCTCTCAGCCACTAGTCACAGAACTCACTCTGCTGATGTTCCAAAGTCAGTCAGGAGAGTGGGATCCCCAAGCAGAGATGACAGCAGTAAGAGTTTGCATGATCATGCATCTGTCTCTAAACTAAAGCACTAGATAGAACATTTGCATTGCTGCAGTTGCCATCAAGAGAAGTTTGTTACCATGGTGATTGTCCATCCTGGTGGGAACAGAGTAATTCATGTACAAATAATAACTTCTCAAACAAGTGAGACATTTCAAGTGTGTTTCAAGTGAAACATCAGAAGGCAAAACCAACACAATCTCTCTTTTTTTTTCCAGTGGCATTCAGTACAGTTGATTTCCTCCTTGTTAGAATTCAAGAAGTGCCAAAACACTTCTAAAAGAGAAACCGTGGCAGTAAAAAACCACAGAGTTACGAACATGAGGCCCAAATGCAGGCCAGAGCTGACACCAAGCCTAGAGGCTTCAACTGTGCTTTGGGGTCTGTGCCCCATCACATATTTTATAGGATACAGCAGGTTTGTTAAAAGCAAAATGCCTTTCACGTATTCTCACAGTTGGAACACGTCCCTCGTTTAGCCATCCGAGAGACACGCATTCTTTTCAGATGCAGTCTTTTCCCTCATGTGAAGTTTGCTTTGACTTCACTGAAATGCTTTTCTTAATTTTCACTACTCCAAGAAACCTGGAGAGTCATTTAGAAACTGCAAACACATCAAACCACCTCAGCAACAGCCACACAAAACCCCCAAACTACAACCAACCATCTCCTCCGGTTGTAAAGCCCTTGGGACGTGACACGTCTGTAGCCAGAGCAGACAGATGCAGAGAGGGTGAGACCCTGAGCTCTGGGCAAGAGGGTTTTATTGAAGGGAAATAAAGCAAATCTAGAAGAATCTCAAGTTCTTGATTTTAAACAAGGTGAAGAGTTTAATGGGGAGGAGGAGAAAGAGTCAAAGCAAATGTTTTCGTTCTGGTAACTTCAGGGTTACATTCTGTTGAACATAAGCTGAGTTTTCAGATGCTTTGGCACGGGGCAGTTGCCAAATCTGGAACCACAGTCCTCATCCTCTTTGTTTCCCTCGACCAGCACCTTTTCTTGCCTGCCAGGGATGCTGAATTGGGCCACAGAGACTCACAGAGATGATGATAACACAGCATTGGCTTGAGCTACATCAATAACACCGAACTGAGAAAGCCTTAAACATGGGAATGCTGAGATTGCTTTAATAAACACCTCACACCAGGATGTCTCTTCAACACAAATCCTGTCTAAAAGAGGTTTCACACAAACACATTCAAAGCTTCAACTATTCGAACATGGAGGGGGGGAAGAAACGCATGTAAAGTCCTGTCTAGGAGCAGACAACCTTGGAATGAGAGTAACAGATCACCACATCTCCCCACAGCCTGTCAGGAATATCATTCAGGGGGATTTTTCCTCTATGTGGGTTTTTTTTTTTTGTCTACAGGCACAACAGAGGTGAGACTCACCAGGAAATGCTGGTTTAGTGCAAAAGCCCTGGCAAGGCACCAAGAACTGGTGTGTGTGATAAGCATACGTGATGAGAGCAGGATGGTTAGCTGCTCAGGCTGCCTTTCCAACAAGTACTGAAGGGTTTGGCAACGTGACTGTGAAGATAGCTGTGGGGCACCTACTGACATGTAATGCCTCTGCAACACAAGGGCAAGGGCTCAGTCCTGCAGCTGGGGAGGAACACGCCCATGAGCAGCACAGGCTGGGGCTGAGCTGCTGGAGAGCAGCTCTGACAGAGGGAGCTGGCAGTGCTGGGGAGCAGCAGCTCCCCATGAGCAGCAGCGTGGGCTGGGGGGCAAGAAGCCAATGGGTGGGTGTCAGGAGGATGTGGAAACACTTTTTTTCCTGTAATAGCCAGTGCCTGGACAAGGGGTGCTGGACAAAAGCTGCAACACAAAAAGTTCTACTTAAATACAAGGAAAAACAACTTTACTCTAGGGGTTCCAGAGCCCTGGCCCAGGCTGCCCAGGGAGGGTGTGGAGGCTTCTTCTCAGGAGGTTTCCAAACCTGCCTGGACACGTTCCTGTGCCCCCTGAGTGAGTGGAACCTGTTTTAGCAGGGGGTTGGGCCTTTCCATCCTCCACCATTCTGTGCCTGCTTTAAAACTGCATCTATGGAAGAGGTTTGCTCTGCTGACCTTTGCTATAAATCCGACAGCTGGAGCAAAGTAGTCGAAATTCAGAGAAGAAACAGAAGACAGAGCTGCTCTGAAAGCACCTCTTACCCTCAGCATACCGAGCTATCTGCAGCTTAGTGTCATTTTGCAGAGCTCCTTCCAGCCCCTCAGCAGCAGATGGGAGAGTGTATGGCAACACTAATGACATATTTCTTGTTGACTGAGGTCACATCTGCACTGGGTTAGTTGTTTTTTTTTTTAAAAGGACTTAGTAAACCTCAGTCTTTAGAACCGAGACAACAACCACCATTTGAAATGCCAGCTAGGGCAAGCTGTGCTGAAACTGTAAGCAAGCCTCAGAGCCCAGAGCAAGCACTGAAGTGGACAGTGCCAGTGACCATTAAGCAGCACTGGTCTCTCACAAAGCTTCTTCAACTTTAAGCATTCAACCACAATTAACATCCTGAGCTTACGTTGCTTCATATAAAATCCTGGTAGTGAACTGTCACCCATCTGGGTGTCTTCTGTACCAAACACAAAGGCAATAAGGCGTCTCCAAGACAATTTGGAAGCTATGTCTCTCTCTGAAGCACAGGGCATTTGTGGGTTACAGAAGACTTTGCTACTCAAGCCAAAAGCTGCAGCGTTTCTGAGCTGAGAAGGGTTGTTATCTGCCAGTCCTCAAAGTAACAAGCTTTAAAACAGATCTCAAGCCACTGGTGTTTCTATAGCATGGGTGTAGGAAACAAAAGCAAATTTGGAAATTGGGTTAGAGATTAGTCCAATGCCCTTGACCTAAAGTAGCACAGGGGGAAAAAAAAAAGTCATCATATGGCTTCAAACTCAGGTTTCCCACTGCCTGTAACAGCCCAGGTTGAAGAAACACACAGGTGCTTGTTTCAGGGTGGGTCATACCCCAGGGGCACCTGGGGATTTCCTTTCAAACCACTTTATTAGAAATACCTTTTTTCCAAGAACAAGTTAAATTCTAGAACAAGTTCTAATCCTTGTGCTGACTCTTTGTTCAGCAGAGAACACACACACAAAGGCTCAGTAGCAGGTGGGAAATGGTCAGGAAGAACGTTGCCTGTGGGGCTGTCAAACTCTTGCCCAGGCAAAGGGACTTACACTGACATATCCATCAACCCAATGCTGTCATTAACCAGTCTGTTGATGCTGCACCCACCCCTTGGAAGGGCACATCTGAACTGGTTGATGTGGAACCTAAGGGCAACGTGCCTTTTACAGATCACTTGTGGAACCATCAGGATCAGATTCATCCTGTTCTCTGCTACAGAGAGGAATCAGAGATCGGTTTTACCTGGAAGAGACCTTTAAGATCAAGTCCAGCCTTTGTTACACCACTAGTGACTCCAGCACCTCCCTGGGCAGCCTGTTCTAATGCCTGACAACCCTTTCAGCAAAGCAATTCCTCCTCAGATCCAGCCTGAACCTCCCCAGAGATCATCTTGAGGCCTGGAGTGCTGATAAAGCCTGCCAGGACTTCTGGAGGGATCACATTTGTTTCTCTCCTCCTCAGTTTTTGTTCAAAGGTATCTCAGGAGCAATGTTTTAAAGAAACAGCTCTGACAGGATTTTTACACATCATGTTGTTTGGGTTTTTTTTTTTAACCCGAACAAACGACCTGAAGGACAGAGCGAGAGGCGACTTTACTCAGTATCTGAATCACAGCACCAGTGGAGTTATGACAACCACAACCACAGTTTCCAACACAGACCATGGCACTGTCTTCTCTCAAAACCAAAGCAAGAAAACAACCCCCGAAACAGCCCATTTAGAAACAAGCACCATGCTTACACACAGAAGCAAAGCTTAGAGACACTGTTTTCCTTCTTTCTAGGTCACCTGCAGTGTAAAGGGAAAACACCAAACAGTCGAATGTAGCAGGAGGCTGAGGCTCACACTTGCTAAAAGAAAAGGTGGAGAAGCTTCCTGCATGCCACAGAGTTGGACACAAAATGCCTACAACAATCCAACATGTCCCTGTCACCATTATTAAATCAATTATCCCCCTTTACTCTGACTATATGATGACAGTAATGCAGCACTGCAGCATGCTCAGTATTTCCTCAATAGATCCCATAAACAGACCCAGCATCCCTGTGCTGGCTGCCAACAGACAAAAAGATGCACAAGGCAAGTGGTTTTGCCTCAGCTTTACTTTGCTCAGTCCATTTGGCCATCTGTAGGTAAAGGTTTCTAACAATGGGTTTGTCACTCAAGCTTTCTACCTACTCCAAGCCAGGTTTGCTCCCACTGTAAACAGAGAAAATACTGCTAGAGACACACTTCCAAGGTTAGGCAGTGGGTTGATGTGTGCCATTTGCCATCCATCCAGCTACTAACTCTAACCACAAACGTGGCACAGCTTTGCCAGTTATCACCAAACTGCCTGGAAAAAAGTTCCCTTCTTTATCTAAGGAAATGAAGACATTGAAGAAATGAGGCTGGTGCTTCCATTAGCCTCAGCAATTCCTCTTGCTCCAGCTCCTGCCGTTGGCTTTTGCACCGTGATGTTAAAGACTTGCCTGCAAACAAGTATTTTTGCAAGGCTCAGGCACTTCTGAGAGGGTTTTTATGGCCAAAGGATTAACTGCACAGGATTTTCCTGCAGTTTAAGGTATAAAGATACATTGTGTTCGAGAGGAAGACATGAAAAAGCCATACTTGGAGACTTAACAATGATCCCCACGCTGGCTTCCTAGAGCAACGGAAAGGCAAGCTTTAGGGACGCTGCAGAAAGGTTGCCAAGGAAGGAGCCTAACAAAGCTTCTGGGGCTTTGTTTGGAGATGTGAATGCACCAGCAGGCCTGAGCTTGCCAGTCAGGCAGAGCCAGGGTGGCACTGATGCCCAGAAAGGAGGATACCCTCACCCTGGGACACCCACCACGCTGCATTCAGTCATGTCACTCCTTTTTTTTCTCCTTTTCCATGTAGTTTCCAGGCTTTGAAAGCCAGACCCCTTGCACAGCAGCTGCAACAGAAACAGCCTGGACAACTGGCTCTTGCTTCTCAAGGGCCGTGGCTTTCTCTAGCTCCACGAGATCTCAGCATCTCACAGGAAATCAGAGGTTCAGTAAAGCTGTTCTGGCACAAGCGACACCACTACAATCAGAGGAAGGGAAAAAGGTGTGTTTTCATGGCCAGCAGAACAGTGGAGGGTGTTTCTAAAACTCAAGAACTCAGAGTCCTCATTTGCTGTGGGAGGCAGCTTCCTCTGAAAGCACCTCTGAGCTGCACAGATGGAAGAGCTGGAAAGAGACTGGGAAAGTTCCCTGGAAGGGTTTTGGCAGCTGCAGTCACAACTGACCATCTTGAAGTACTTTGAAGCAAAGCTTCCTATCCAGCAGAAGCACCGAATCACTCAGGGAGGGGGACAAGGACAGAGGAGGGAGTTTACACCTGCTGTGGACAGGAGCCCTTCTCATCAACCCAGCCCTTCTGTTTCTGATCCAAGAGCTTGTTCTAGCACATCTGCTCAGGCTTAATTATCCCCCTTCCCCGCTCAAGTCCCTAACGAGAGGCACAGCAGTTGTCTGAAGACAAAGCCCAGGGGAGTTTTACAAATCAGCCATCCCAATTTGTGTCCACATATTTCTGATAGCTGCAGGAAGAACATTTGCCTCGAGGTTTCCTGCAGGAATAACAATACCTGAAGTTTGTTATGTGGATTCAGAACCCACCCTCTCCCCCCTAAAAAAAAGCAGTCACCTTAAAACTGAGCTTTGCTTGTGAGTTTTGCAAGCCACGGTATCAATATAAATGCTATTGTTAGACCACTGCTGTTGCCAGCTTTTAGACTGTGTTGTTGAGCTTTGGAGAGTGAAGGCAGGGTTTCCTTATAATTAGTTAAAGTTCATCTGAAACAGAAGATTCCTTGACATCATCTGTTTGGATCAGCCATTAGAGAAAGGGACAAAAAGAACACCACTGCAACCACACTAAAAACTAATTAGCACAGTTTAGTCATTAGTGAGTGCAGCTGCCTGAAAATCCTACTGAAAAGTGGGATTTTTGTCACTGAGTCTGAAGTATCTCCTCCTTTAGAGATGAGCTGAACATAAAAACCCCCAAAGCTCACACCAATGCAGAACAAAAAGCCCAGCGTTGACCTCTGCCAGATGCTCTGAATTACAGGTGACCTCCAGCAGACCCAGGGAGAGTTTCAAAGGCAGACATTTATCACAGCCTTCTTTAATAAATCAGAATTAAGCAGACTTGACACACTTTAAGCCATTTTGGATGACAAGATTGCTAATCCACAGAAAACTCCCCAATTAACCAGAATGCTACTGCAAACAAACGGCATCCCAGGAAAAAACAAGGGAGTTCAAGAAAAGACAGTTTGGGAGGGCAGAACCAGCACAATGCTCCCATCAGCCTTCAAATCTTCCCTTGTACTAAGTGACTTTTCCCTCCTGCCATCTTGACCAATCTTCATGGGGATGTGGGGCTCAAAAAGAGAAGGAGTGGGAACATTCCCCACCTGAGATGTAGTGTAAGGTTAATGAGGAAAGTGCTTTTCCCCTTTGCTCCGAGCATGAGATGTTCTTAAACCTGCACAGACCTCTAGCTGCAACCAGACATCAGCAATCCTCAGGCAACCAAAAGCTGGACAGGTTTCTCTTGGCCACACTGTCAATCCTAGACAGGGCTCTAAGCCCCGTCACCCACGAGGTGAGAAGCTCCAGGTCCTACTATTAGTTCAGCAAACTGCCCGTGCTCTTCCCTACAGCTTCACCTCCACGTGGTGTACTTGGAGGAACTTTGCAAACAGACCTCAGTGGTGCCCCTGCACTGTGTGGATCAAAAGGAAAAGCAGACAGGGATTCCACTCCTCATCTTCAGCAGATGTACAACCGGTTGCAGGGCACTGCCCAAGCACACAGACCAGAAACAGGGATTGGGCAAGAGGCTGGATACAAAGCCTCACACTTCTGGCTCATAGGCTAAATTTAGTCTGGTCTGGTAATGACCTAAAAACAGCTGATGTGGGTTTCTGTGATGCATGTGGCAGCTCAGTCAGCTTCATTCAGTTCCTAAGAGAGGAACGTGCATGCTGCAAAGTCCTGATGCCTTTTGGGTGACTTCAGGAGAACCAAATGATGAAGAAGCAGTTATTGATTCATACCTATACACAACAGCTTTGACTGGGCCAAGCAGTTTCAGCTTCTCATCTATCCTGTACCTTGCTGAAGAATTAGGGGAACCTTCTCTTCCACTCCCAAGGTGTTTTACATGCTTCTAGGCAGTAATTTTTGTATATTAAGGAGAATGAGCAAGAGAAAACTCCAGTGGCATGGCACACTTACTTGCAGAAGCACATACCCTTGCCAGCTCAGGACCCTGTTTCCTTTAAAGGCCTTTCCTGCTCTTTGAAAAACACCTTGTAAAGCAGAATCGAGGCCTTCAGCCTCACAGCACTGCACACCCAACTGTGCAGCCTCTCCCTTCAGTGCTCAGCAACAGAGCCCCAACTGCTATCTGAAATAAAACCTACAGAGGATGATGAAGTTCACCTATCTTAAGACTCACTTCTTGTGCCTTCCAAGCCTGCAGAAAACTGTCAAAGAGTTGCACAGAGAATACTCTGAAGTGTCCTAATTACACTGAACTTCAGGCAGCAGCAAAGAAACCTGTGGCTTTGCAAGCCACTGAGAAGCAGAGGGGACAATCTAAGGACTAACTCGCTACAGAGCTGTCAGCTCCTGAAGAATCCCACTGCAGCCCAGCCACATTGAGCTGGAAGCCTTGCAAATAGATAAATTGAAGTAAAAAAAACATCAGGGAAACTATATGAATTGCAATATTCATCAGCAGAGGACTAGAACTTTTAGCTCTAACAAGACAGAAATGCTGGTTCAGACTCACAGCAGACCATCACAACAAGCCATTCTCATACATGATCCCTACTTGCACCACCAGCTAATGGAGGAAAACAGTTTGTAAGGCCCCAAAGCCACATGAATAATGTGGAGAAGAGGCAGCAGAAGCATTTGGGCTCTCTCAAGGCACCTTTGCATGACAGCCTCAGATTGCCTTTGCTAGAATCCCCACAAATTCCATTTCTTGCTAGGAGTAAAGAGGTGTAACAGGCCCATCTTTGCTTAACCCCAAATTCTAACCCTCTAGCTTCAATGTACACCAAGTACCACACACACCCTTCTCCCTAAACAATCTAAGCTCTAAGGCTGTAAAACTGAGTAGGGGTTGGAAGAGACCTTTAGAGATCATCCAGTCCAACCCCCCCTGCCAAATCAGGATGGGCAGATGGTTTAATCGGTCAAGAAGAGCTCTGCAGGACTGAACATCAAGTTCATTTCAGTGGGTCAGCAAATTTGACTTCTTTCAGAGCATGTGCACATTTGTGGCAGCCTTTTAAATGCAAATATTGCCTTCTCATGGGATACAAGGGCTTAACATGATGAGCATGTTATTGATAATCATTTCAGTTTTACAGCATCTCTTCTTTCCTTTGGCAAGATGAAAGTCTCAATCTTACGCTGGGGAGATTCAAGCAGTGACCAATAACTAAAACAGGCTTCACAGTTGAAATGACTTCCTGAAATGGTGGGGGTAGATTTCCTCAGCCTTGCACTTAACCACAACTAGTGTTCAGAGACTTGCCCCAGCCCTAGCCGCATGCAAAACACACACAGCAAAGCTCTTTACTGCCAAAAGCTCCTCCTCCTCCAGCCAAACAAGGCAAGTTATTTAAACTTACCTTTTCATGGCAACCTTCTGGCCACACTGCCAACAGCAAACAAAAGAAAGCAAGGCAGAAACCATGAGGGGACTTGGACTGCGACCGATGTATGAGTTTGTCAGCACGGCAGAGTTTGTTTAAATCCAAGACCTTGGAGCTTTACATAAAACACAGGATTTCACTACAGTGTCCATGATGTTTAAGCAAACATGAAGCAGCACTACCTGGAGGCTCATTTGTGGAGTGCAGTCACTCCCCCCTGCAATGAGAAGGGTGAGCTGACACATCCTCACATACTTTCCCTTTCAAGGAAGGTAGAACTCCAGGACTGAATTACAAGGATCTGATTTCTGACATCTCAACTTTTCAACAGAGTCTCATTCCCCACTCTGGTTTCTCAAAGCCACATTCTCCTCTTGGGATCTAAGCTTACCCCAATAACCATGCAGGGATTCCTTCCCTAGGCCAGCAGTGTTCAGTTACCTATGATGCCAGGCCTGTTAAACAAAACACCCATCATTCAGCTGCCCCAGTTACACTGCTTCCCTCATTTCACACAACTGGCACCTTGGCAGGTTGAAAGCCCTAAAATACAAAACAAACAAAGAAAGGAGAAAGTAGGAGGTGACTTCAGTAGCACTGAGGAGTAAGCCAGTGTAACCACGCTGAGTCACATCACAGTTAGATTTGACATTTCCAGGAGTGCTTTGCTCCTAGAAGGGCTATTTGTTTCTTTCAGCCTTGCTTTTATCTTCATACAATGTTTTCAGCTGGAAGAGACCTTTAAGCTCATGGAGCCCAGCCTCTGTCCCAGCCCTATCAACCACCAGCCCATTTCTCTCAGTGCAACATCAACCCAGCTCTGAAACTCCTCCAGGGACAGTGACTCCAGCACTTCCCTGGGCAGCCCCTTCCAATGCCTGACAACTCTGTCCTACAAATCTGAGGTTTATAAAGCAAAGCCATCACCAAAACCTTGGCAGAGATCAGTCCATGACACATCATATTTGTCCAAAGTTCAACCACCACAGCCAAGCACAAAGCAGATGCCTTCAAGGAGTATCAATGGGACTGCTCCCGAGTACCATGGACATGGACACATCTCTCAGGCAGAACGTGAGCTCATCGGGAAAGCAGCCCAGTTATGGGAGGTCTCAAGCTTGCCTTGCTATTGCAGGAAACCAGCACTCCACACACATTCGTGTTCAGCTGTGTTGGTGTTGGAGGGGGAAGGTCAGTGAATTAATGGTATCAGACAGAAAGAAAACGTAACCGGTTTCATTTGCCTTCAGCACAAAGGAAAGGGGAGAAGAGCATTGGCCTCCACCAGCTTCATCAGGGAGAAATCTCTCCCCACTCCTAAAAAAAGAAATACATATAAAACAGGACTTCACCCAAACAAAACAGCTTGGGAACTGCCAGAACACAAAGGCAAGCTTTGGACTTCATCTGTCACCAACCCTATGGAACAGCAAGGACACAAAGGCTTTGGGCTTCATCTGTCACCGACTCCATGTCATGGCCCTGTTCCTCTAGCTTTCAAAAACACCAGGTTCCTCTCAGTGCAGGCTCATATTGCATTTTAAAAAGCCAGGAGCTCCCTTCTCCAAATGCATTTAAAAGCCAAACCTGGTTCCTTTCAAAACTGAAAAAGACCTGGCTTTAAACCATTCACACTTGACTGAGCAAGACTTAAAGGAGCAGATTCATTTGCCCCTGAACCCAAGATGAGCCTTAACTCTTCAACCACATCCACCTTGGTGATGGAAGCACAGTTTTAAAACACCATCTCAATCTAGAAACAACTTTAAGAGTAAAATGATTTTCAAGCTGTGGCCAAATCACAGCAGACAGCCCGAGTTTAAGCTCTCATCCAGCCCTGCTGCTGCAAAGGATGAGTGGCAGACATTCACCTCTGCCATTGTCCAGAGGAAACAAAGCAACAGAGCCCACCAAGAAATGCCAAAGTGCTTCAGTTAATAATTCACCAAGCTTTTCAACTTTGCATCTATTAATGTACCATGCCAGAGGTTAATCGGGGACACAGAGGCCTGCTTTAGTCCCACATGCTGAAGCAGAGCCTGTTCAGGAGGATGTCTGATAACTGCACAAGCAGAGTCCCAAAAATCACACAGTAGTGGGGGTGGGAAGGGCCTTGCAGAGCTGCTGCAGCCCCAGCCCCTGCTCCAGCAGCTTCCCCTGGCTCAGGGGGCACAGGAACGTGTCCAGCTGGAGTTGGAAACCTCCTGAGAAGGAGCCTCCACACCCTCCCTGGGCAGCCTGGGCCAGGGCTCCCTCCCCTCAGCACCAAAGGACTTGCTCCTCTTGGGCCAGGGGCACTGCCTGTGTGCCAGCCTGTGCCCAGCACCCCTTGGCCTGGCACTGGAGACAGCAGAAAAAAATGCCACATCATCAACTTGATAAACACTTTATAAATAATTGTGTTAATAAGATCCCCTCTCAGTCTCCTGCAGACTGACCAGCCCCAAGTCCCGCAGCCTTTCCTCACAGGAGAGATGTTCCAGTCCCCTGATCATCTGGGGATGAAGTACCTCATCCTATCCTAAACCCTGTTTGGTTTTAGCCCAAATCTCAAGACTTTACAGCCTGCCAGAGACTCACTCTGCAGTGCAAACACACTGAAGTTTACCTTTACAACATCCTACCTTGCTCAGGGGCCAGGAACAGGCAGACTGGCCACTCTTTATCTTTTCTCAATACCATTCACTCATGCATCCCGCTGCCTTATCCCCTCTTGTTCACCTCCCTTCAAATATAGTCTGTCCCCAATATAGTCATTATAAGAGATCCACAGATGACTGATTAGAAACAATCAGCTGGTACATGGAGAGTACCCAAGCAGTCAGGAAAGCAGCAACAATTTGCACTTCTATAATTTACATGCTAAGTCCACCTCCCCCCCCCGTCCCCATCACTCTCAAAGTGCTCAAGGAGAGGTGAAAAGCCCACTGGAATTTGGAAATAATGCAAAATTTATCTAACAATCAACTGTCAAGCTTTTAACCTCAACCTTTCACAGGGGATGACAAGTGCCTCCGGGGTGAAGCTCCCCTAAAGGGCATCAACTGTCATAAACACCAACTTTCCCTAATGAAAACACCCAACACAGATTTCAAACCTGCATTTTTAAAGGAGGATCGGAATTCAAACTAAAGCCAGCTATGGCCAGATGGTATAAAACGCTTCAGAATAACCCACCCAGACACTCTAGCTGTACAATCTCTAAGAAAGTACTTTGTGCATTTAAAAGAGGTTCCAAAGCAACACAAGGCCAAAGTTGGTCCCTGTTGAGGTGCGGGAGGCCTGGCAGGGGCTGCCCAGATGGGCTGTGGAGGCTCCTTCTCTGGAGACACCCCAACCCCAGCTGGATGAGTTCCTGTGTGCCCTGCTCTAGGTGCTGCTGCTCTGGCAGGGGGGTTGCACTGGATGAGCTTTCCAGTTCCCTTCCAGCTCTTGTGATTCTGTGCTTTAGTCCAAGGAAAGCATAGGTGGGAACGCATCTGTTTCTGGAAAGCGGCAGCATTCGACCTTCTTAATCAAATATGGTTCTCCTTCCCTCACACTGAGCCACCACTGTCTGGAAAGCTACAGCACCTCCTGTACTTTCCTCTCTGTGCATCATGCAGAATATACAGGGCTGCTCTGTCATTTGCAGTTTAAAAGGGATTAGAGTCGACAGGGCACCACCGCCTCGGTTTAAAAACGACGCCTGCAGACCCACCCCTCTACCTGATCTGAAACACCTAATACCAAGAAAATGGACTGTGAGTGATTTGGCTTCTCTTGGAAGGCCGAATCAATTCGCTCCAGGAAATAAGTCAAATGATTTAAGACTAGAGGACAGCTCTTGGAAGCTGCAACGGTAACAAAAAAAGGAAATAAACCAGTATCTCAGTGCTGACTCCAGTCTGCAGAGAATCATCAGTGGCCACACAAGCCCGAGAGGCAGCAAAATCACCTTTTTCCAAGAGATTAAATCCACCTTCAATTTCAGACTGATCATTATCAGAGAGGCTGAGGAACTGGAAGAAGATGGAAGATGAGGAGACAGCATTTAGAGCTGAGTGGTCATAAGGCTGAATAGACTGAGTGGGGAGAGGAGGGGGAAGAGCCTGGCAAAGACTAAGCAGAGATTGCCTCAGTCACGAGCAAATTGAGACTCCTGCTCTGGAAACATTCCAAACCCAGCTGGATGAGTTCCTATGCGACCTGCTCTAGGTGGTCCTGCTCTGGGCAAAGGGGTTGGACTGGATGAGCTTTCCAAGTCCCTTCCAACCCTTCAGATTCTGGGGTTCTATGAATGGGTGCTTGCATTTCTCTGCAACAGCTAACCAGCACTCAGAGTGCATCAAGCATCAAGGAACAAACAATTCTGCCTGTTTCAAGAAGACAGCGGGGAAAAAAAAAAAGAGGCATCAAAAGTTAGGAAGAGGAAAAAGAAAAGTGGTTCTGCAAGCAATAAAACTAACTCAAGCACTTCCCTGGGATGAGGTAGAAGATCCATCCCGTTGGGTGTTTTCTAATGGTGAAGGCAGCTGGACCAGAAGCTCCCTGCTAGAATCAACAAGGCACTAGCACACAGGCTGCATGACCCAGTAGAAACCAGAGATGATTCTTCAGTCACAAGAGCTCTATTTTGGTGAAGAAAAACAAAGAGCATCGCTCTATGTTCATGATTCCAGAAATACCAGGGACAAAATCCACAGGGCAAAATGGAGGGAGTGAAAGGAGGGGAGCTGAATGCACACAATAAGACACACAATGAACTGCTTAACTCCTATGTGCACATCCACATATAGACTTCACATTCAGTGTTACAAAATCTATAGATGTATTCAAGCAAACTCTCATCTTTGCTGCCAGAATCATGTCCAGAGCTGCAGGAGAGCAAAGGGAAAAAAACTTCAGCCACCTCTCCCTTAGCATCACATCACCTCTAATTTAAGCAGACAGTAAAAGGGATAGTTATTTGGCTGGGAACGCACTCCAGAAGGGAGCCTGTCACTTTAACCACGTGCACTCTCCTGCCTTAACAACAACGTGTTATGTGTTTATCCTGGTTATGACTCCCATTAAATCACGGTTTAAGAAGGGCATCAAGTACCAACAGGTGCTGAGAACGTTAGGTTATACTGCAACCAGGAATGGCTCCGTGCTGGGGTGCTTTCAGATGCACCCTTCCCTTCCTGACAGCCCCAACTCCTGCTGCTTTACCTTGCTTGAAGGAAAAAAAACCCCACAAACCCAGGAAAACAATCGAGGAGAAAAGTCTACCGTGAGTCTTCATTTAAATGCTGCAGGCTTAAGGATCCAGGACAAGGAAAGGCAGAAGGCTCTGAGAAGGGGATCCTGCCCAAGCTGTGAAAGCCTGTAAAGTGAGGACGATAAAACTGCCAGGCACCCCTCTGCCCTCAGGCAGCCCCTCTCATCCTTAGGCATCTCCACCTCTCCGCACTGATGGCAGCAAACCTGGAGCCTCCAAGGAGGGAGCTGCTGACACCTCCCCAGGTGATCCAGCAGTTAGGTGTGAGCTCCGTGCACATCCAGCCCTCAAAGGAGGCACTGGGCACCTGGCAGGATTTACCCCCTCAGCTTCCACGTTAACAGTGAGCTCAAGCTGCTCTCAAGTATAACACGTAGGCATGGGGTAAGATAGGAGTGAAGCATATATCTGAAGGAGCAATTAATTGATGTTCTTCTAAAAACAAAGTAAGAAAACACCCTGAAAGAGCACACCTCTGCTCTCCAGGAGCTCAGGAGAGGAAGGTTGCAACACAGTATGGGGCAGCTCCTCATGCTCACTGCTCAGGTATTTAACAAAGCCAAGCAGCCAGCAACCTCAAGGCTTTGCCTCCAAGCTTTTCATAGGCTTGGGGTTGTTATGGTTTTTTATAAAAGAAAGGACATAATGCCAGTGCACAGCGAGAAGCAGAAGCAGGACAAAGCTCAAGATGTAACCGACACTGAAGATGAAACGTAGTATTTCCCTGGCAAATGAAACAATGCAGAGAAACCTCATCAGGGGGGCATCTTCTGCTTAATCCCATATATTAAGACTCGACCAGGGTTTGCAAGATTCGCAGCCCATGCTCAAAAGCCAACGTTATTGGCTGGTGCTGCTGAGCAACGTGGAACACGTGGGAGGGCACTCAGCGAGACGCCTTCCCAAAAGCTTGCCGGGATTGTAAGACAGTCGTGATGACACTTCAAAACAATCAGCTACTACAAATGCAAGGCTGCCTGCATCACAGTACAGCTTGGCTGGAAAAAAAAGATAGAGAAGAAATACATCAAGCAACACTCTGCTAGATCAGCAGCAGAAAGGAAAGCAGGGACACCATTTTACAAGGCAAGCCACTTGTTTGACTGAAATCCTGAGTGTGATTCTCTGGTTTTGTTAAAGAAAAACCCCTGTTGCTACAAAGAAACAGCCTCCGCAGTTTGTTTAATCAGCATTCAGTGATCTAGTGCCTGTTAGTCTTAAGACCAAAGACTAACTAACTGAGCACCACCAGACATACTCCTGAAGATGACTTCCATACTCTTCAGCATATCAAAATCAGCACTCTGAGTCTGGGCGACGAGTCACAGAATTAGTTACAACTTCCCTGACTGCAGAGCGATAACAAAGGGCTTTATTTCTCTTCCTTGAAGTTGAGCTGGGATGCCAAAAGTAGAAGAGGCCCTCTGCTCTGAGCCACTGCCACCAAACTCATATAGTACCGTTTCACCTCAATGAGTGTCGCAATTAGATGATTAAGCAGGTGCTTTCAGGTCCATCTGACAAGCCCAAAGCTTCAATAGGCTCTGTGATCAAACTGACAAGTCAACGATGCAAGAGTGAACTTACAGTTCCAGCCAAGAGCCTGTCCTTTGTGGGGGGTTGGGGGGAGAATCCAGCCACGGCAAAGACACTGCATTCAGTTCGAAAAGCAGTGAGATGATCAGAGAATGGTGGGGTTGGAAGGGACCTTTAGAGCTCATCCAGTCCAACCCTCCTGCACAAGCAGCTCCCACAGGAACGTGTCCAGGTGGGTTTTGACGACCTCCAGAGCAGAAGCCTCCACACCCTCCCTGGGCAGCCTGGGCCAGGGCTCCCTCATCTCAACCCTGAAAGAGTTTTGCCTTCTGTTTAAATGGAACTCTTTNACAAAAGTGCTTCTTCCCCACCGCAGCTGGGTTTGGTTTTGGCAGGGTGACCCATGGGTTTCAGAGCTAACAGCAGGTAGCAGAATCCATTGTGAGCCACATTTAACTGCCTCTTATTCCCAAGCCAAAACCCACGCCAGCATTTGACTGCTCTGGGGACAGGGGGGTGCTCTCCCCGTTCTGTCACCTCGTCTTTGTGCGTTTTCAAGTACCACCAGGCTCTTCCCCTCCCCTCCCATCCCTGGAGGCCTCATTAAAACAAAACCCCAGAAGTAAGCAGCATAACATTGACACCTTCAAATTTACATTCCAACTGGTCAAACTCTCCAGAAATGTCTCTCCTTCAGGAAAATAAAGAGATATATATATAGATATATAGATACACACACACACACACACCAACAACCACACACCACCACCAAACCCTACCAAAACAAGACATTCCAGCACACACAGACACACACACACACACTCTTCCCCTGGGGACAGGCCAAAGAGAACAAAGCCACGTGACTGTCCTATTGCTCAACAAGGCTCTTGGAAGGTGTTCAAGTAGGATGATAAGTGCGGTGTAAGCCTCTAATGAAACATAAAAAGGAATTTATCCCAAATGTAAACTCTGTCCTACCCTTTGCCTCGGCTGATCTCAGCTGGAACAAACACGGGGAGTTTTATGATTACAAAATACTCTGCAGGTAAACTAAAGGAGCTTTGTACCTTTATTTTCCTTGACTCAGGACAAGCCTAAAATTAGAAAGGGGAGAGCAACGCTCTGTTGTGTCCCCGGCAGCTCCCAGACGTGCTACAGACCTTTCGAGCTCTTTAAACTGGTCAGAACAGGGAGATTCAAATGAAGCTGGGCTCTATTTATAATTCCCTTCATGCACAGAACAAGAGTGACACTTCCCTTTTCCAGCTCTGACGCTGGGGGACTCACAAGCCAGTCAGGAGCATCTATCCACCAAAGGAGGAAAAGAAATCAAGAGGGAAATAAACTCCCGTCCGAGGGGAAGCTGCAAAGGGCTCACCCCCGGAGCAGCTGAACAATAAAGAACAGCTCAGAATCGCTGTAAACACACACACACACATCCTCCACACACAAGCCTGGTTGTGGGGTAGCCGGGGTGAGCTCTCCCGTGGGTGTAAACACCCATGTTGGGGCACCCCATCAGCTGCCGCCTCGCTCCGCCCCGGCCTCGGTTTCCGGGTAGTAACAGAGCAGCCAATCCGCGGAGTTGTGGAGCTCTGCCCGAGGCCTCTCGCTCACAAACACGGCTCCCAGGCCCTCTCCCAGGCCTGCAGCTCGCCCCTAGAGCTGCAGGGAGACAGGGATGGGATCATCCTCCTCCTCCTCCTGCACCCTGTGGTGCTCTGGGTGGGGGTGGCTGGGCTGGGGGCTACCTGCAGAGGTCTGGCTTTGAGCTTGAGTGCTTCCCAGCAGGCCCATAGGATCTGCCTGTGTTTCCAGGTCACAAGGTGTTTTCTTTCTTGGGTGGGGGGGGGAGGGTGTTACAGAGCCTTCCTGCAAAGCCACACTTGTAGGTGGGGTACATGTCAGCCAAGAAACTTCAGCTAGCATGGTGAGGAGGGCACCAGCCCCCTAAGAAAGGAGGAAAGCAGCTGCTGCAGGCCCTTCCCTGGCCTTTGCACAACGCCACGAGCACCATCAGGAGAGAAACAATGAGTGACTCAAGAGTTTCAAGCACATAATCGTCCAGGCAATTATTAAACATCAGGTTGGACGCAGGGAAAGGCACAACGCAGAGCTCGGGCCAGCCCTCCAGAGCCCAGCAACCTCTTCCCCCCCATTCCTCTGCTCACAAAGAGGCATCCACAAAAGGACACAGACGTGGCACGATTGAAAATAGGAACGATGAAAAAAAAAAAAAAGAGCCCACCCGCCTCCTAAACCTGTCAGAACAGGAGAAGGCAGCAGCGTCATTCACTCTGGCCATCACCTCCCCTTCTCCCCACTCAAAAAGGTAGCCCTTGGCAGGCCATAAATCCGTGCCATTCTCCTCTATCAGGCACGAGAAGGGAAACTGTCACGAAAACGGCAGCAAGAAGGGGGAAGGAGAGGAAGAAAAATCCAGCAAAAGAAACCCCTACACAACAACAAAACCCTGGAGCCCCAGGGAGAAGCAGCCTTCAAGTACATTCCTTCAGATGAGCCCTCCCCTTCCCCCTTTGGTCACCACCAAAGCTCTTCCTGGCTCTCACATCTACAGCCAGAGACTTATTTCAGCTCAGCTTCCAGAGAGGAAGATTCCCCAGGGAAACGTTTCAGGGAGCCTGGGCCTAAGCAAGCTGCTGCTGCTGCTCACCCCAGGCAGGAGAGGCCAGGCAAGCCAGTCAGGCAAACAAAAAAGGCTGGGGAGGGAGGAGTGGCGAGGAGAGTCATCTGACACAACCAACTTCCTAAGTTTGTTGTCTGCAGGAGACACACAGGCTCTAACCCCTCCACCCCTCTAAAGTAACCAGGAAGGCTGAACCTACAATAACAACAGCTTTCTGGGAAAGCTTTTTTTTTTGTTGTTGTTGAGGTTCCTTTTTGTCGGGGTGGGAAGAGGGAACAGAGAGGGAACTATGTCGAGAGTCAGGAGGAATGTCAGATATTTGGGGCTTTCTACCCTACCTACCACCACACAGCCTGAGACACACGGAGCTAGCAAAGGCACTCCGAGAAAGAAACCCTGCTCTTTGTCTCCTAAAATGCTGCGATGCTGGCTACAAACTGAACAAAAAAAGGGAAAGAGGGGAGGAAAAAAAAACCCCAGAGAGAGAGAGAGACAGAAGGGGAGGAGGGGAAAGGAGAGCAGCAATGGATCAGGTTGGGCCTCAGCCCCTCACTTTGCAGAGCTCTTTGCTGACTATTCCTTAGCAGGATTTGCTTTTTTTCCTCCCCACGTTTAACAGCTGGAATTCCCGACTCGACCCCTCCCGGTGCGATGAAGCATCGATGGCAATTGGCGTTCAGCAGAGTGTGACACGCTTGTAACTTTAAACCCCCCCTTGGGTTAAAAATAGCAGCGATTCCAGTGTGCTCGGGAGTCATTTCCTATTTGCTTACAAAAACAAGGCGAAAAGGGGAAAAAAATATATATATACATCTATCTATCTATAGATGTAACCCAGAGGAGCTGCTTTGGAGAGAGAAAAAGCACAAGCTGAACGTCAGACTGAAGTTTCCTTCCATAAGCTGCCTTGACGGCACAAACAGGAGCGGTGCAGCTCCCCCCCCCCCCCCCTTCAAAAAAAACCACACAAAATCCAAGTAAGTTTGTTTATCTCTCTGGAAACTAAATCAAACCCGTTTCTCGACCCCCGTTCTTCCACCCTCTCACTCGACACAAGCCACCAGCCCCGAGTCCTGCTGAGGGAGGTCAGGCAGGTTCGGGCAGTAGAGCTGAGAAAAACATTTGAGCCACTCTTGTCATTTCTTATCCCCCCCCCCTTCTCTCCCTCCCTTCCCCCCCTTCTCGCAGCACACACGGCCACCCTTGTAAACAAAAACTATTAATAAAACAATCCCAGAACCGAATTCCCAAGGATATTTTTCTCTTTTTCTTTCTTTTTCAATGCCACCCACACTCCAGACAGAAGGGGGGGGGGGGGGGGGAACAAAAAATAAAGGATTTGCCACCCTGTAAAGGGCCAAGGATAAAAATAAGGAGGAGGAAAAAAAAACCCCAATATCAACAGATCTATCGTGGAAGGAGGAAGAAGAAGAATAATAAAGCCTAAGCCCCAAGCTGGAGCGTTACATAAACGGGACCTCTCACAAGACAGGCTGTGGGCCCCGGAGCCCTTTGCCCACCCCTTTGTCACCCAGACATGGATCTGCTGTGAGCCAGCCCCCATGGGGGGACCCCTTATCCCCCCCATCTTGTTTCTCCCCTTCCCCCTAAAATTAAATCCCTAAGCCGGGCACCAGAAGCTTCGTTGAAGCACAAGCTTGAAATGGAAGAGTAAATAATAATAATAAAACACCACAAAAGCCTTTCTTTGGGCTGTGGCTGCCGGAGCTGTTCTCCCCTTCCTTGCCTTCCCCCTGGAGGCTGGGCTGCAGGCCAGGGGGGGTGCGGGGCACCCAGGCTGGGACACACACACACACACATATAAACACCCCTTCAGCAAGGGGGGGGGGGGAAAGACACACACCTGCAGGGACACCCCCAGGGCACCCCGGCTGGTGGCTGTCAAGCCGTAGAGGGGGATAAACCACCCCTTCCCCTCTTAAATAAGAGAAGAGGGGGATGTTTAAGCCTCCCCCACCGCAGGGAGAGGGGAGGAGAGGGGGGGGGGTGGGGGTAGCTCGTTCCGGGGAGGGACAACCAGGTCCAAGCCCAGCTGCGAGGAGAGGCCCAGGCTCGGGCTCACACAGGGGCGCTGCCGCCGCTCGTTGGGGTGCGGGAGCGGCACCGGAGGGGGATCCCCGCTGCTCCCCCATCGCCGTGCGGGGTCGGCTGAGGAGGGGGGGGGCTCACCACATCCCCCCCGCCCCATCCCCCGGGAGAGCTGCTGGAGGAGGGGAGGGGAGGGAGGATACAAAAGGGTTAAAAAAGCAAGGTTGCTGAAAGGATACAGCTTGACCACGTCGGTGTCCATCCTCCTCTTGCCCGGGCTGGGGGAGGACATGGTGGCCTCGGCCGCCCCCGGTGCTCCGGGCGGGCTGTCACAGCAGCGCCGCCGCCGCCGCCCGGCACCGAGGGGAACGGGGGTGGGGGGGGGGAAAAAGAAGATGGAAGGGAGACGTTGAGCTTCCCGAAGCGCTGGGTTCCGAGCTGCTGGGAGCGCTGTATCTGTCGCTGTTCTTCTTCCTCCTCCTCCTCCTCCTGCTGCTGCTGCTGCTGCTGCTGCTGCTGCTGCTGCTGCTGCTGCTGCTGCTGCTGCTGCTGCTGCTGCTGCCCCCCGCCCGCCCCGCAACGCCCCGCGCTGCCTCCAGCCGCGAGCCCCGCTCCGCTCGCCTCTGCCGGAGCCTCTCTCTGGACCTCTGACGTCACCCGCAGTGACCTCACCGGTATCCAGCGCCCTGATTGGCTGCGCCGGGATAAGCCGCGTTTAACCCCGCCCCTCCTCCGGCTCTCCCGCGGAGGCTGCCGGGAGTTGTAGTGCGGGAGGGAAGGAGTTGGGAATGGACGCGGGTTCGAGACTCTCACCGGGCTCGGTGCCCTGAGGACGCTGAGGTGATGTTGTCACGGTCACCTGAGGGGAGGCACCGGTAATCCAAACATCACCACGAGGCACCGAGTCACTGCGATGGCTTTTCGGTGTGACACAGGGAAGGCATTTCCCGATGCCTCAGTTTACCCAACCGGAGGTGATGCTGCCTGTGGGTGTCTCTCCAGCTGGCAGGGCTGTGGCGTGGCAACCGAACATTCCTCACCCACAGCATCACCCCAACAAATGCGCCCCAATCACAGAATCCCAGAATCTGAAGAGTTGGAAGGGAGCTGGGAAGTTCATCCAGTGCAACCCCCCTGCCAGAGCAGCAGCACCTAGAGCAGGGCACACAGGGACTCATCCAGCTGGGGTTGGGATGGCTCCAGAGAAGGAGCCTCCACAGCCCATCTGGGCAGCCCCTGCCAGGGCTCCCTCACCTCAACAGGGAACAAGTTTTTCCTTCTGTTTCTTTGGAAACTCTTATAGAATCACACAATGGTAGGGGTGGAAGGGACCTTTAGAGCTCATCCAGTCCAACCCCTCTGCAGAAGCAGCTCCCACCTAGATCAGGTCACACAGGAACGTGTCCAGGCGAGTTTGGAAACCTCCCGAGAAGGAGCCTCCACACCCTCCCTGGACAGCCTGGGCCAGGGCTCCCTCACTCAAACACTGAAATACTATTTCCTTATGTTTCAATGGAACTGTTTGTGTTGCAGCTTCATCCCATCACCCCTTGTCCTGCTGCTGGATACCATAGAAAAAAAGTGCTGCCCCAAGCTCCTGACACCCACCAGTGAGATATTTGGAACTAGGAATGAGATCCCCCTGAGCTCAGTCTCCTCTTCTCCAGACTAAACAGCCCCAGGTCCCACAGCCTTTCCTCAGCAGGAAGATGCTCCAGTCCCCTGATCGCCTTGGTGGCCCTGCACTGGCCTCTCTCCAGAAGCTACCTTGAGCCCTGGAAAGTTGTCATTTAGGCAACAAAAGTGCTTCTTCCCCATCCCAGCTGGGTTTGGTTTTGGCAGGGTGACCCATGGGTTTCAGAGCTAACAGCAGGTAGCAGAATCCATTGATGAGTCACATTTAACTGCTTCTTATTCCTAAGCCACAATCCACGCCAGTATTTCCTCATATGAAAGATTTTCCAGTCCCTCAGCATCTCAGCAGCCCTGCCCTGGCCTCTCTGCAGCACTTCCCTGTCTCTCTGCAGCTGGGCAGCCCAGCACTGGCCACAGCGCTGCACATGAGGCCTCAGCACATGGGGCAGAGCACAGGGGCAGCACAACCTCCCTCCCTCCCCCTGCTGCCCACACTCTGCTGGATGCCCCCAGCATGCCACTGGTTTCTTGCCCATGAGGGCATAATTCTGGCTCATGTTGTACCTGTTGCCCCTTGTCCTATCATTTGCCATCACTGAGAAGAGCCGGGCTCCATCCTCCTGACACCTGCCCTTTAATGAGATCACCCCTCAGTTTCCTCCAAACTAAACCCCAGCTCCCTCAGCCTTGCCCCAGTGCTTTCTCCTCATGCAGGGAGTAGATGCAGCTGAGGAACCTGAAACCAGATCCAATACCAGGCAAAGCTCAGCCCATAGGTGTACGTGTGGGGTGATGAGCTCCTCCATTTAATGCCCCAACGTGTCCTTCCAGCCCCCCAAGTCAGGAGTTAATGCACTGAGAGGGGTCAGATTCACACCTTGGGTTAGAATTGAGGCAGGGAGTGAAGGGGAACAGGGTTTATATTTGAACAAAGCAAAGATGCAATGCAGTGTGTCCCAATTCCACTGTCTCCATGGTACCTGACCAGTTCCAGGCAACTGGGCAAACAGGAGGAGAAATATAATCAGTATTTCCTCCTTGTATTTCATCTGTTTCATACCAGTTTGGCACCAGGGGTAATTTCAGGCTGACAGGGACTGTGACAGCATCCTCTCCCTTTTGGGATGCCTTAAGGCCACTCTTGCAGCACCCAGACCCTGTGGGTTCACAGGGGGCTTGGGGAAGCCTTTAAGCTCTCCTGGGTCTGAAAATTGGGGTGCATGGGCAAGGAGGTGTGACTGGCCTTATACACTCCAGCTCAAGTTCACCATCCTCCTTGGTGTGGATGCACTTTGTGGCTTGTGGGGTGGTTCCCTGACCATGGCAGTGGAGGTGGCACAAGGGGATTGTGTGTGTGTCAGAAGCCACGTGGAACAGGAGCGATGGAGGGAGTAGGGGAAGCAAGGGGAAGGTGCAGGAAACCATTGGAAATGGGGGAAGCAAGATGACTTCTGGGGAAGCAAGGGAAGCTATTGGGACCCAGAGCAAGCTGTAGGGAGCTATAAGGAGTTGAGAGAGTTATGGGAAATAAGGGGGAGGCTGTTAGCGAGAAGTGAGTCCAGGCAGCAGGGGAAGGGCTCCTCTGTGCCCCGCTGCAACAGCCCAGACAATCCTCATCCTTTCAGGGGTGTACAGGGAAGGGTGACACCCCCACCTCTACCCCAACTCCCAGCCCAGCATGGGCAGCTCCTCAGGGCTACACCACTAGGGTGACCTGCCCAAACTCAAGCCTTGCTGCTCCCCAGGGGCTTTCCCACCAGCACTCAGCCCAGAAGGCAGTAGGTAAAGGGTGTCTCTCCAAAGAAGCCCCCGAGTGAGCAGGTGGATTCACACGTTTGGGGGTTCAGGGAGAGCAGGGATCAGCCCTGATCCAGCCAGCCACTGCTTTCCCAGGCACAGAGTGGCCAGTAAATGCACTAAAGGAGATGGAGCAAGGCGAGACACTGAGGAAATGCCAGAGCTGAGGCATGTGAGGTAGAGACTTCCCCTACAAGGGAGTTCTTTGCTCCAAAAGAAAAGGAATGACAAGTCCCTGTGCCTTTACTCACACCTGTGTGGCTGCAGCAGACCTGGGGTGAGGAGGTCCAACTGTGCCTGGGATGTCTGTGGAGTCCCAGCCTTCCCCAAAGCCCCTTCCCCAACATCCTCAAGAAGGGAGATGACAGACCAGGGTTTTCTTTCTTGATTTCTTCTTCTCCAGAGAAGGGCTCCTCCCCAACACCCAGCCTTGTGGGCCTTGAGCCACGGGAAGCTCTAACCCACCCCTTCCCAGGTTCTGGCTGCATCTCTGCCTTCCCTGCACTCCCCAGGTGATTTAGGACCCTGGAGAGGCTATCAACCTTCAACTAATTGGGTTTGGGCAGCTGATTGCCAGGGCAGAAGCTGGCAGGCATGGGAGTACAAGGCCAGAGACATCTCTGCACTGGGGCAATGGCAAAGAGCCCACATCAGACAGGGAAATGAGAAGTGGCAAAGTGGGAGGGGAGGGAAAACAAGGAGTGGGAAAGAGGTCAGCAGGGAGGGCAGCAACTGGACACTGATTCCACAACGATGAGCATCCCTTAGGGATCCGGGAGCCACACACTAGGTTCAAAGTTCATCCCCCTGAGGCAAGAAGCATCACAGCAGCAGTAAGGAAAAAAAAAAACCAACAAAAGTGAAATGTTTATTCCCACCTGGCATCACTTCCCTGTGCTGCTGGTGGCAGGTCACAGCGGGACAAGACTGGCACCCTCCTGAGGTGACCACATCTCCTCTTTAGCCCCTCATGCCCACAGCATATCCTGGCTCCAGCTAGGGCTGTCAAAGCCCTCGGGGCTAAGGGCTACAGCAGCAATTTGTGAAGGCAGAGTGGGCTTCAAGGGAAGCAGCCAAGGAAGAGGAGGGTCCCAGCAGCTGCTGAGGGCTGCGTTTGCTGTGGTACCTTCCTCAGCATCCCTTCCCCGGGGCACAGAGCTGTCACGGGAGCAACTGCAAAGCAGATCTCTGCCAGAGCAACTCAATGCCTTGTGCTGCCAACCAAGAGGCAGTTCCCAGAGGCAGGGGCGTGCTCAGGAGGAATTCATGCTCTCCCACTGGCGGAAGATGCGGAACACCTTGCAGGATTTCACCGTGAGACTCTACGAGAGAGGGGAGCAAAGCAACAGCCTGAGGTTAAGGCAGCACCACAGGATCTGTCATCATCCTACCTCAAAGCACACTAGGAGAAACTACAGGGAAAGCCTCAGCTGAAATATCCTACACTGGCTGCCAGGACATCAGTTTGCTCCTGTTCTTAGTTAGCCTTATTTACCAGGGGATGGGAGAAGAGCAAGATGACAAAGCAAGAAACAGGATGGGACTCCTGCTCTATGTGGGTCTCATCCTTTGGGCCTGTGTCTGGTCCCACAGGACTAGTTGTTGCTTTCCTGGCATGTGGCACAGCCAGAAGGACCCGGTCTGGTGAGGACAGAACTCACATGAAGCTCCCCCAAGACAAATGCTGAAGCAGGATTGCTCCAGCAGGCTCTGCAGTTCAACCTCAAGAGGAACTTCTGGAGGAAACTGAGGTGGATAATGGGGTCCAAAGAGGCAGCAGCACGGACTGGCTGCTCCATGGCTGCCTTGGGATGGAACTGTGGTCTCAGCTCCTCTCCTCTAGCTCAGCAAAGCCACCAGTCCAGCTATGCAGGGCCATTCTCTGCAGCATGTTTGTAGAGAGAGTCAGGAGCTCTCTACTGGGACGTGAAATGAAACTGGATCTTAGGAAAAGCTGTTATTTATAGCAGCCCTTGAGCAGGTCTGCACAGAACATGTTGTAATGGATGAAACCCACCCAAGGGGCTGCTGGCATAGCTGAGACACTGCAGACACACACTTGGTCCCTGCCACCCTCTTTCTGGGGTTTGTACTCATCCCAAATGAATCCCCATCTACCCCAGACTTGGCCCATAGGCTTTCAGCCCTGGGCAGGCAGTGTTTGGAGAGCTTGGGTTTGGGGCTGGGGATCGAGTAGGCTCACCACAGGCTCTGTCTCAGGCACTCTGTCACATTTCCTGGTGGAGAGGAGCGTGTTCAGGACCACTCTCCAGCCTGGCTCTGCCTTCACAGGTTCCTTCTCAGGCTGGGCTGTGGCATCTTCCAGGGCTTCCCCTCCCTCCACTGCATTGACCCAGGGACACCAGTCACGATGCTGAGAGGTGGGGTCAAAGAAGGTCCTCAAAGAAGTATCCTGGATGGGAAAGGAGGTGACAGAGAAGAATAGCAGCAACAGCATGGCTTAAAACAGACCCCAATGAATAAAACTATCTCTGTGCCTAAACACCAGCTTTGAGCTGGCTACAGAGAAATTGGTCCCTCAATCACAGAATGGAAGGGCCCTGCAGAGCTGCTACAGCCCCAGCCCCTGCTCCAGCAGCTGCCCCAGGCTCAGGGGGCACAGGAACGTGTCCAGCTGGGGTTGGAAACCTCCTGAGAAGGAGCCTCCACACCCTCCCTGGGCAGCCTGGGCCAGGGCTCCCTCCCCTCAGCACCAAAGGACTTGCTCCTCCTGGGCCAGGGGCACTGCCTGTGTGCCAGCCTGTGCCCAGCACCCCTTGGCCTGNGGCAGCACAACCTCCCTCCCTACCCCTGCTGCCCACACTCTGCTGGATGCCTCCAGCATGATGCCATTGGCCTTTTTGGCCACAAATCATGAGTAGACTGCCTAGATCCCTCTCCTTCCAGCCAGGTCACTCACCGAGCTGCTGGAGGAGCAGAGCCGTGGCCGCTTGGCTCTGCGCAGAGGGCTGGATGGCACCTCCCCGCCGTCCCCCTGCCCCATGCTGCGCGTGACCGGGCGGCTCCGGGGAGCTGTAGCACCCACCTCCAGCTCAGGGAGGGGAGAGTCCCAGCCCCGAGGGCGAGACATGGTGAAGGATGGGCTCTTCTCCTGCTGCCAAGGGGAGAAAGAATACAGAATTAATAGTTTCTCTGGTGAGCAGTGCTGTCTCCTGCCCGAAGGGGATGGGAGTGCCCTGATCAGATCAAACAAGAGAGGAAAGCAACCCTGGCCATGCCTGCAGGAGTTGTGACACCTTTCCTTCACACCAGGAGCATCTCAGATGGTCAGTCAGGATCACAGAATCACTTTGGTTGTTAAAGAACTTTAAACTTATCAAGTCCCAGCCCTCCCCTCACCCTGCCACAGCCACCACTGACCCACAGCGCTCAGCACCTCAGCCCCACGGCTTTGGGTTCCCTCCAGGGCTGGGCACTGCCCCAGCTCCCTGGGCAGCCTGGCACAGGGGCTGACACCCCTCTCAGGGAAACAGTTGTGCCTCAGCTCCAGCCTCAACCTCCCCTTGGCCAACTCCAGCCCCTTTCCTCTTGGCCTGTTGTCATTTGGGAGCAGAGATGGCCGTCCCTTCCTGCCACAGCCTCCTGCCAGGGAGTGCCCAGAGCAACAAGGTCTGTCCTCAGACTTCTTCTTGCCANCTCTTGTCCTGTTGCTCATGGCTGGGGAGCAGAGCCCGACCCCCAGCTCCCTGCAGCCTCCTGTCAGGGAGTGTCAGAGAGTGCTCCTGGCTCCCCTCAGCCTCCTCTGCTCCAGCCTCAACACCTCCATTCCCTCAGCTGCTCCTCACAACACTTGTGCTCCAGCCCCTTCCCCAGCTTTGTTGCTCTCTGGACACACTCCAGCCCCTCGGTCCCTTTCTTGTAATGAGAGATCAAAACTGAGCACAATATTGAGTTGCAGCCTCATCAGCACAGAGCAGAGGGACGGGCACTGCCCTGGGCCTGCTGCCACCCCACTGCTGAGCCCAGCCAGGCTGCCACTGCCCTTCTTGCCCCCCTGGGCACGCTGCTGCCTCCTGTTCAGCCACTGGCACCAACTCCCCCCAGGCCCTTTGCTGCTACACGTCCCCAAGCCTGTAGCATTATAACAACATCACTCCCAGCTTCTGTGTGGCTCTGTATCACCCAGACATCCCCAAGACCAGGGGCTAGGCTTGCTGGGCCATACCTGCTCAGAGGAGCCTGGAGGGAGGGCGTCTTGGCTGCGTGTCAGCATCCTGCGTGGCGAGGTGGGCAGGAGCGGGACACGCTCAGCGGGCGCTGGGGACGCGCTGCTGGGGCTGCACGAGTCCAGCTCCGAGCCTGCAGCTTCCAGCTGCTGAAAGCCCCACAGCCCCACCTTCCTCATGCACAGGGAGCAGGTGATCACTGAGAGGTGCACAGAGCCAGGTGAAGCACTGCAGAGACAGAGGCAAGTCGGGAGAGAGGGTCAGGAATGAGCCTGAGCCCAAAAGAAATCACAGCTTTCAGAACAGATGCATTTGGTAGAGCACAGGAATGGTCTCAGGCACAGTTACCTCAGCCAGGACGTTTCAACACACTAAAGAAACACAGAATCACTTTGGTTGGAAAAGACCTTTAAGCTGCTGAAGTCTCAGTCCTCCCTTCACCCTGCCACAGCCAGCACTGACCCACAGCCCTCAGCACCTCAGCCCCACGGCTCTGGGATCCCTCCAGGGCTGGGCACTGCCCCAGCTCCCTGGGCAGCCTGGCACAGGGGCTGACACCCCTCTCAGGGAAACAGTTCTGCCTCAGCTCCAGCCTCAACCTCCCCTGGGCCAACTCCAGCCCCTTTCCTCTTGGCCTGTCATTCATGACTGGGGAAGCAGAGACTGACCTCCAGCTCCCTGCAGCCTCCTGTCAGGGAGTTGCCCAGAGAAAGAAGGTCTCTCCTCAGCCTCCTTCTCTCAAGGCTCAACACAACAACCTCTTGGCCTGTTGCTCATGGCTGGGGAGCAGAGTCCAACCCTCAGCTCCCTGCAGCCTCCTGTCAGGGAGTGGCAGAGAATGCTCCTGGCTCCCCTCAGCCTACTCCAGGCTGAACACCCTCATTCCCTCAGCCCCTCCCCAGCACCCTTGTGCTCCAGCCCTTTCCCCAGCTCCACTGCCCAGCTCTGGCCATGCTCCAACCAGTAAGAAAAGTCCATTAAACTCCATTTCCAGCATTGATTTCAACTGGCTCAGTTTCATTTGGACTTGCTGTGAAGCAGGAGCATACTCAGTTACAACCCATCAGCTGTGTCCCTACCCTCAGCCCCTGAACTGCCCGGCTATTCCCCACCATGAGCCCTTCCCAGCCTGCACCAGAAAACATCTCTTCACCTTCAGCAAGCTGCCTCAGGCACAAACAACGTGGCTCCTCTGCTCACAACCCTTCAGGTCACAAATCTTCCTTCCCTTCCCATAGGTCTGATAAGCAATGAAAACATTACTGAGGATGATGTCTTCAACACCTCAGCCAGCAATGAGTGGGGCAACTGACAGCTCAGTTGCTACAGACACTTTGGCATGTCCTGGAGATGTCTGTTTGAGATGAGGCAGCTTTGTACTGGGTTTTCTGTCAGTGTTAATGGCTGGAGATATTAGAACAGTGACATAAGGGATACTGAACAGATCACAGGAGGGACATCTGCATTCCTCCAGCCTCTGATAGGTTTCACTGGCAACCACAAGTGTGACAGACACTTCAACATCAGTCCTACCCCAGCACCTACCTGCAAGTCCAGCCACACAGAGCCAGGATGCAGGCAGGGACGTGCACTGGCAGGATTTCTGTGGCACACTTCACCAGGGCTTTCTCTCCCTCTGGTTTGTGCTCCAGTTCCTCCCCAATCAGTTGAAGGAGCAGACTGATCTTCTCCTCTGTCAGGGACTGTGGGGGCAAGAGAAAGGTGGTAGAGTTGGCAGCCAGATAAAACACAACACACATCCTAGATGGATAAAATCCCCCCTTTTCACTCCCTGAAAGGGCTGGGTGGACCCTCAAGTGCTTCTACTCTGATTCAAACAGGCAAAAGCCACAGAGAGCAATGGCTTCCTCCTGCCCATCTCACTCTTGTGCTGCAGGGACTCAGTTCAATCACCATTTTCTCCCCTGAGCACAGGTGGGGACAGCAGAGCAGGTCACAGCTCTGCCTCTCATGGCAAGCACAAGCCTAAGCAGCCCCAGGCTGTCTCTCAGATGCCAGGGAGGCTGCAGGGGCTGTGTTTGCCTGTACTCAGGCAAACCACAGGAGCTTCTGGGGCTAATGCTGAGACACGGGGAGCAAAGAGAGTCCCTGAAGGCTGTCAGTGGGGCTCTAGACCTTGTTGCTAGAGAGACAGCTGGGGAAGTGGATGTGCAGATGCAATACATCCATTGGCTTTATGCTCTCTGCTCCTGGGGGTCTCTGCTGGGGTTCTCAGCTCAGCCAGCCCACAGTGGCAAGCATAAAGCATCTCTGTGATTTCTGCTGAATGGGTGAAGGGTTCCCTCATTCCCACAAGGCTCCTGGTTGCCAAGATCCATCTGTTTCCCAGTGAGCAAGTGCCCAACAGGCCAGACTTGGCTGGAGTAGAGCAGGGCCTGGCCAGATCCCTGGGAGGAGGCAATGCCACACTTGCTCCTGGCTATGGCTCTACTCCAGACTCTTGTTCTGTAGCTCCTGCTCTTCCCTCCTGCCTGCTGAGTCTCTTCACAAGAGAGTTCACCTTGTACCACACACTCCGAGCTCCCTCACCTTCATGGGCCTCTGCCCACACTTCTGCACCCTAAACTAACATGATGACTGTCTCCACTGTTGTGGGATCCCAGCTGAAGGAGCCATCCACAGGCTGCCATATGTCATGAAGTGCTTGGAAGTGATGGGCAGGGCTGGGAGCTGCCAGGGAGAGCTCCCAAAGGAGTTTGTGGGACCTCAAAGGGCACCACACGCACTGAGAAAGGCACAGAGTGGCAACCAGACACTACAGACCACTGCCAGCATCGCAGTGAGGTGAGCCAGTTGTGCCTATGTTGGTCAAGGGCTTGATGAGCCTTTCCAAACTCCCTTTTATGTGCTTCCAGAAACACCAGGTGAATCCACACCAAAATGTCCAAGGAGGAAGCCAAGGTGATGACAGAGCAGCCACACACAGAAGCTGAAGCCTCCAGTTTGAATCTCACAGCTGCTCTGCTCAGGGTTTGCACAGCACACTCATGCTAGGCACCCTCACCAAGGGCTTGAATGCTGCCAGCCTCAAGGGAAGAAGAGAGGAACTCACCATGGTTTTCATGTCTTCTGGTCTGAGGGAGGGCAGCTGCAGCTCCAGCTGACACAGCCTCTGGAAGCGCTCCAGGAAATCCTGGACAAGGGCTCTGGGCTCATCCACCAGCAACATGGCAAAACGATCTGGTGAGGACAAACAAGGGAGGCCTGAGCTGTGCCATCAGCCTTCCCACCTCATCCATAGCTCACAGGGCAAGAGAGATGAACCCAGCCAAGGCCTCCTTGGCTTTTAAAAGCAGAGCACAGCCTTTTTGCTTTGCAACCAACCCTTTCCCCCACACAGCACATCTCACATCAACCACTCTGTGCTGGCCCTCTCAGTTACAACCCAAAAGAGCATGTTAACAGGCACACAAAGGTTAAGAGAGGTTGGATACAGCCTGAGCAGCCATGGCTCCGTTGGTTTATTTGCTGAGGCTGCTCAGAGCCATTTGCCCACTGTGTGTTTCATCATCCTCCACATGGAGGGAGAGGACAGTGATGACACTGTCTGCTTTGATGAGAAGCCACAGTTCCAACAGTGGGAGACAAGAGCAGCATCAGAAAAGGAGAAAAAGCAGTGAGCAATGCCAGACATGTGCATTCTGCAGGCTCTGAGACACCAACCTGGGCAGGGGCTGTCTGGCCAGAAGCAGAACTTCTCATGAGCAGTGCACAAGGCTTTCTTCAGCTCCACACAGCGCTCCTTATCTGCAAGGCAAAGCTCACTTCTACTCACCCTGCAGAGCCCACTCCTGGGGGAGTGGCTTGGGAAAGCAAGCCAGGAGAGCGAGGCAGCAGGCTCTGAGGGCTGCCCTGTTCCTCCTGCTTGGGTGATGAGGCTGGAGGCATCAGAGCCTGAAGCTCTCACTTCAGACTCATCTTCTTCCCCACCAAATAGATCAGCTCTATCCCCAGCCTCCCTGAAGGCAACAACAGAGCAGCTCGAGGGCTTCTCCCCACAGCAAACCTCCCCAGAGCAGTTCCACCTCCCCAGAGCCCAAAGCCCCAGCATGGTGACCGTGGAGCAGGGAAGCTGCCACACTGCACAGGAGCAAAGTAGAAGCACAGCTCAAACCAACCACAGTCACAGGGAGCAACTGCTCTTGCCACTTTTACCTCCTGGGCTGCTGCCAGTCCCTGGATAACTCACTTGATCCCCCCACCCTGCCTTGTAAGAGTCAAATCCCAGCCATGTCTGGAAATCAAGCTCAATTTGATACCTAACTTAACACCTTCCAGAACCAAATCCTGTCTTTTTCAAGCCCTTCTTCCAAGCCCTGATCATTTTAGGCTTCCCCAAAGCAGTGTGATTGCCAATTAGGCCAAGGTTTATTTAAGAGAGATAATCTGAACAAACAGCAGATGTCAATAACTGAGAGTGACCCCCAAAGGAGATGCTCATGCAGCTCCCCTGCACACATGGCCCACACTGCATTGGTCAGACATCTGGGCTTGAACATCTTCCAGGTAACAAGTGCAGGGACTTCCAGTCAAGGAAAAAAAGGGAGATGACACTTCTTTGTGGTGTGGGGTAATGGTAACAAATGGCTTTCTGCAGCTACAAGGAAGGAATGGGAAGGTTTAGGCAAGGAGAGGGCAACAGGAGGGGAAGTTTTACTGCTGGTAGTCCAAGGACTTGAAAGAGAGCAGTGGAGTAGTTGATTAATCAAAAGGACACAATGCAAGAGAGGACATTGATTAGATTGATGAGTTGGTGACCAGCAGCCAACAACAGGAGAAAAAGTTAGTGGAGGATCAGAGGAGATGATCAAGCAGCCAGGGAACAATGGTAAAAGGATGTGAAGGGGTTTGAATGCAGCAAGAGGAGGGGAATGGGCTGGAAGGAACATCCTGTGGGGAGCATGTGAGGTCTCTGGGTTGGGGAAAAGGAGGCTGAGGGGTGACCTCATGACTTCCTGAGGAGGGGAAGTGCTGAGCTCTTCTCCCTGGGATCCAGGGACATGGGAATGGCTCAAAGCTGCATCAGGGGAGGTTCAGAGTTGATATTGGGAAGAGTCTCCTTCACACAACAGGCTTCCTGGGGAAGAAGTTGATGTTTCAAGCCTCTGTTTGAAAGGCATTTGGACAATGCTTTAACTCCTCGACAGTCCCACAGAGATCAGGCAGTACATGATCACCACAGGTCCCTTCCACTCAAACCTCTCTCTGACAAAGGGATCAAGAAGCTTCACCATGTCCTCACAGACTAAAGGAAATGTGACTAGTGCTTTACTGTGAGACATCAAACATCTCCCAGGACAAGACTTCAACTTCAGGAGTCATTTATGCACAAGATAAAGCAAGTACAGCCCTAAACCCCACAGCCCACATCCCCCACACACTGGCATACATACACTTGTTGAAGTCAAAGGCGAGCTGCAGGCTGACACAGAGGAAGGCCTGGCAGCTGGAGCACTTCAGCATGTCACACTCCACATTGGTCCAGCCATACTTGGCACAAACCAGGGGAGACAGCTCACGGGGTTTGCCTGCCCACTTCAGAGGGTGCTCTGGTTAAGGATCCTGTAAAGGTGTGGGGTGTGCAGGGCCACCAAAGGACTTGCTCCTCCT